>APFE030249695.1:0-22995 GCA_000404065.3 Pinus taeda
GTAAACATATCTATTTTTCCATTCTTAGGTGGGAGTTTACCATCTTGAGTAGCCTTCGTTGCAGTGGCAGATGCATTTTCTTTCTCTGGATGGTTCACAACAGGGGTATTCTTGGATTGACCACCAGGTCTACTCTTCTCAATAGGAACTTTGGGAGCAAGTGCTTTCACAGGGCGAACATCTTTCTTAGTATGATCTACAGGCTTCATCACACCTGCAAGTGGCCATTTGCTTCGTGTGTGGATTTCGTTAGTGTGGATTTCTACCATGTTGTCTCCTTGGTCATCATCGCTTGTATAGAAATCCCATAGTATGTTGGTTTGAGATTCTTCTTCCAAGGGCTCTTCTACTCGGTATTCTTCCTCATCTTCTTGTTCTAGCTCTAGCTCCACTATAGGTTCTTCTTGGTTGAGGAGCGATCCGATAAGAGCCAACTCTTCTGTGTTTAAATTCCCTTCATTGGGTGGAGCAAACAATGCAAGTTGACCATGACCACCTTCTATTTTCTTACGATAGAAAGGCTTGAAGGGCTTTCTGTTGTTATAGTCTCCTCCACTACCACTAGTAATCTCTCTGTGATTCCTTTTCATATCAATGATTGTGTTTTCTAGTTTCTTAATGATCTGATGCAAATCTTCCACATCCGTGGTGTCCTTGTCTTTGGTTTCAACCCCTTTATTATCACTCCCATTGTCCTTCTTGGATGCTTGAGAGGCTTCCTTTTCTCCGGTTGTATGGTGGCATGCTGTGAGACTGAGCATTTCATTCTCAACTTTTACTGCTTCATCAATGGCACCTTGTAAGGTTTGTGCGTTACTCCTTTTGACCCACATAGCAGTAGGGACAGGGAGAGCAGTGATGTAGAATTCCATGAGCACCTCTTTTGTAGGTCTGGCAGTGGCCAGGATTCTATTGAAGATGGTGTTGAACTAGATATTAAAATCCTTAACCTTTTCTTTGGCTTCCATTTTCAAACGGGATAGTTCAAGAACTAAGGCAGCACGGGTTTTGTCATCGCCTCACTTGTCTAAAAAGCCCTGTTGAAAGGTAGCCCACAAGGTGATAGATCCGGTTCTCGAGCTAAAATACCATGTGGAAGCTGCACCGGTCAGGGTAAAAGGGAATAGGCGACAGACTATATCTTCCTCAGCTACCCCCAGCATGCACACGGCCAGGAAGAACGAATTGATATGGTTTTCAACGGTGTCTCCCTGCTCAGGGTCGAATTTAGGTAGTACCTTTTTTGCATTCTTGGGTAGGGGATGTTGCTGCCTAGGTATCGCCACAACGTCCTGAGCGAGCTAGGGAGGCAGTGCTCCTAGAGGAGGTGGTGGAGCCTGATTTCCACCTAGGGGAGGGGGGAGTAGAGGTTGATTCCCACCTGGAGGAGGAACGTTAGCCATGTTATTGATATGTAGATTTTGGTTCAGGGTCTCTTCATTATGATTTTCCAAATTAGGCCAAGGATTGCCTTCAGACAGGGGATCCTCAAGGATTTCTTCCCAAGGAGAGTTGATACTTTGTAAAGAATCAAGCACAATATCTTCAAGAGAAGGGGCTGCAAAGGTTTCTTTGTTTATGTGATAGACCCTTGACTTTCTTTTTGCTATCAGAGGTAATGAATAAAAGATAGGGAGCTGTGATAGGGAACGAGCATAAGCCCGAGTGAGTCTTCTGACTGGTTGTTCCTAAGTGACAGGATACTCCCACAATGTTTCTTCTTCAAAATGAGGCTTTTTCAAATGAGAGGAAGGGTCTTTTCAACCTTCACAATCCATGTATTAAGCTTCTTAAATCCATGCGTGGCACTTTATGGATGAAATCTTGAAAAGCTACGGAAGGCGGTTCAGGCCCTCCTTCTAGCACCAATTTGCTGACATGGCGAATGCTCGCGAACTAACCTGATCACAAGCCCCAATTAGACCTACTTTTGTTTGGAATGGCTAGTTCCAATGGGTTTTAAAGGACCCTATAAATTGTTAAATGCATTGATAGATTGCTTCCGGGAGGAAGACTTCAATTAAATCAACAAAATAAAATAGCTAACCTCTATGTATTAAATCCTATCTACACTACTTCTAACTACTCTAATCTAGTTCTAGCTATCCTAATCTAACCTGCAGGAGCATGATGAAAGAGAGGTTAAACATCATATATGAATCCCAAGTCTAAATGAATCAATTATTGGTTCACATAAGAATAAGGTTGCATCAATTCTAAATTGCAATCCAATCACTCATACAGGAATACACATTCCTCTTATGAAATTAAAGCTTGCAACTGATGTTTAACATAGTTTCAAATCCGGGATTTATCATGAATTAACTATGATGAAGAATCACATTCAAACAACCAAAGTTAACCATAAAATGTAAGTCATCAATGGGCACAAACACAAATCACATTCATATTTATGCTCTCAACAACATCCTGATTCATAACATATAAAGAAGAGGAAAATCAGTCTGATAAAAGGCTCCTTCTCTGATCCAAACAGTGTTCCTTACTCACAATAAATAAAAGTTGTTCTGCCAGACAAAAAAATCCCCTCTCATCTACGGAGGTAATATTTATGCCTTTAGGAACTGACCCCCCTGTCTCCTCTGACTTTTCCACTCCCATCTCTTTTCAATACATGGATCAAAAAATGTACAGAGGAGAACGGTTGATGAGATTGTTGACACGTCGAAGCCACCTTTGCTAGAGCATCCTTCTTCCCGAGCAAGTGAAAAAACATTGATAAAAAAGGTGACTGTGTTGCCTCCCCATGATGAAAACTAGGACAACTTTTCTTTCTGAATGCGCATGCAACGCATGGGATTCCGACCTGGAGCGCCTAAGGCCAGATCTTTAGACACAACACTTCTGCATACATGACTCTTTGAATCCACTCCCGCGTCCTTTACTTCTCGCCTACAGAGATAGTTATCATTATCTTCATGATTGTGAGCGATATAATAGAAATGTTGAAATAAAGCATAAACGTTGCCTTCATTAAATTTTATAAAACTACGGGGCACAAGTGTGAAAAAGGATTTATGCACACAACACATGCAACACACAGTTTTCCGCTCGATCCATAGGCTTGGCACGGTTTTCGAGGGCTTCACTTAATCGCAATTAGGTATCGGCCCCTCCATGGGTCGTAGTACCCATGCCTCCCACTTCCCCGATGTGCGATTACACTATCGGGACTTCACAGGCCCTCCTTTTACACTAAATACCCGCTCCCTTTGTTATATCGGGAATTTTGAAAAACACGGGAAAACAAAGAAAATCCTGCCTTGATCACTTAGGCCTGACCTCAAATTTTATATATCGGGGCTTGTAAATATCATTGGGTCCGACATATCACATATCGCAATATGCACAAGCCTAGGGCTTTGCCAATTGCGATATGTGACGGGGCTTCAGACCTGAAAATATATACATCACATATGATAGGCTCGGTGGGACTGACATATAGCTGCGTGCATTGTGTGTAAGGCTCGGGCTCCGCCAATATATGATATGCGATATGGCCCAGACCCGAAAACACACACACACACACACACACACATATCTATCTATCTATCTATCTATATATCTATATCTATATATATATCTATCTATATATATATATATATATATAAATATATATATATATAAATATATATATATATATATATATATATACATATATATACATATATATTCGTTAATACCATCGGTGGGTCCGCAACAACAGGATTGCCTTTGAAAACCAAGACTTCAATGTTTTTCAAGAAACAAAGGAATATATGGGGAAAACCATGATCGGCCATAAGGCTAGACTTGAAATGCTATATGCTCTAGTTCACAATAATCGGCGGGTCCGAGGTATAACGGTATGCCTTATATGCAGGTCCCGGGCCTTTTCAATTGTAATATGTGATTGGGAGGGCAGACCCGATAGAATATATATCGTGGATAATATGGCTGTCAGGTCCGGAAGACATACGCGCCCTTTATATATATGGTTTTGGGGCTTCGCCGATAGCGATTTGCGATGGGACTTCGGATTCGAAATATATGCATTTGGGTTAATAAAACCTGTCGGGTCCGGAAGCCATAAATGTGTTGCGTTGATTGCGATAGGCCCCAAAAGTGTTTATGTGTGTTTTGAAAAGCATTTTTTTTGTAAGGAATTATGATGGGAAAATGAAGCGATAGTGGGTTTTGTGAGTTAAATAAATCCTGATGAACATAGGAATGAAGGGCTTAAACAAGGTTGTATGCGAGGGATTTATTAAGTGGCTTAAACCATTTGTGAAAATTTCTCGAGGACCCATCCAAAATTTTTTCCAAGGCAAGTTTTGATAGTGTGGTGGTTGTGGCCACAACACAATGTAGACTAAGATTTGGAGTCCAACAATGAAGAAAAACATGAAAAATCAATGTGAGTAGTTCTCAAAAAGATGTAGGAAGAAATCAACAATTATTTTATTCATGTGGGAGTTTGATGAACTACAAAAATATGCTCTTATGATACTAAAATTTCATAAGACTTGAAATTGGGGAAGACTATGCAAAACCCCGATTATTAGTAATCATTTTTGAAAAATATTTTCAAAGCATTTTTGTGTTCCCTTTAGAAATATTTCAATGCACACACACATATCATTTTGTTCTTGAAATTAAGTTATTTTGGTTTCTTATTTATGGTTCGGCTTTATCAATTAATTTTTGTTGAATTCCCTCTCAGTGGGTGACCATCAAGACAAATTAATGGGGATCTCCTATACACTAATGGCGCCACCTCCTTAACTCATGCTTCAGGGACATATGTTAAAGTTAATTGCTACATGTGCAATGATAAGAATGTCATTCATTTCAACCTCTCCTTGATTTCTATTATTATTTCCCCAACAGTGGAACATCACTTCATCAAGAGTGACAAAAATATTGCATTGAGGACGAGGATTAAGGTGCATTCATAGCACAATGTTGATCCATTTCATGTCTCACTTTTAATCTCTAACTTCTCCTATATAAAGAAACATTTTTTTTATTTCTTCCCAATTTTCTTTTCATCCACATTTTACCATGTAACAAAAGGGATTCATGAGTGCATCATACTTAGTCATTGTTCAAACCTTGTGCAACAATCCATTCTTTTGAAATTATGTTCCTAGACTCCGCACAAGCTTCCTTTCTGCACTAACCCTAATCCTTTATTTAGTTGCTCAATGTAGTTTTACAACGAACCTCACATCCCATCCATTTCACACAAACCAATTCTTTACACACCTCATACCTTTGCACATCAATAACTTGCACCTTCAGATTGTCTAGCCACTCAGCATTGGTTTCTCTTTGTTGGGTGTTATACTTAGTATAACTTTTGAAATGTTATATACTTTCAACACCTTTTGAGGGTAATTTATAAGTCATTAAAGGAGTCCCAATATACAAGGAAAAGGGTGGTAATCCTGAGTAATATTGATCAATTATCATGTGTTTCAATGAAAGATGTGCCTCTTTCAATTAAGTTCCAATTATCATTTTCACATGCCTTGAAGAAGATAGTACACCATGAGGATATGTTATAGTAAATACCATTCATGAAATGAGCTTTAAAATAGCTAAGAGGTTTGTAATGCAGGACTAAAGTTGTCACACATATCAAAGTGTGTTGTAAGAATAAGAAATATGGAAAATAAAAGAAAAGGAAGAGCCATTATGTGGGTATATTGTTAATTCCCTTTCTCATTAGGATAAAAAAATTCATTTCTCAACTACCTATTAGTGGTTTTAAAGTCTAACTCTAGAATGAAAGCTCAAGTACAAGATTTGGATTACTAGTTTAGTGAAAGTTGGTTATGTCCATGAGGTTTTTGATCCAGGGACCTAGTTTCTTAGTGTGGTCGTCATTTTGATTTTAAAAGCAAAAAAATTCAATTCACAGTGAAAGGGGAGAATCTAGTTCTTACACCCAAATATTTCAAAAGAATGTTGTGACTACTATATCCTAATAAAAGTATAAAGTTTCCTGAGTTGTAAAGGGAGTCCTGAAGGGAGTTATTTCCTAAGTACAAATGTCTATGAGGCTATATAGATATAAAGGGAGTCCTTTGCTCATTCCAATATTTGTTTGTGATAGATATTTCATTGTTGAAGTTTGTAGGCAATACAGGTCATGGTCTATTCCTTTGAACAACAAGAAAAAAAGCAATTTATTTCCTTACTTTTTAGTGTATCTGATATGACCATAAGAAATTCTTCTCATTTGATAGGATTGTTTGAAACACTTCATGCTTTTAATTTAAATAAAGTTAAACCCCTCAAAGATTTTGAAACCGAAGGAATATTTTCTAAACATCTAAAATCTATGAAATATGGCAACATATTCATAAGAAATACAAAAGGAATTGGTCATAATTGTTGCACATATGTTATTATTGATGTCAATTGCAGTGTCTTTTATGTTGAAAAGTATAACTAGGTTCGGTCTTCATAATGACATGTAATTATGATTTATGTAAATGATGAAAGGGAAGAAAATAAAATTATTTTTGCAATGCCTTGCTCCATGGGTTTCATGAGAAAAAGAGTTTTATTTTTAGATGGCTCCCATTGCAATACTTTAGGAATTAATGCCATGTATGAATATCTCTTCTTGAGCATGTGTCACACACACACACACACATAAATCCCTCCAACGAAAAGCACAAGTCCCTCTCTTCAAGTCAGCCTCTAAAACAAAGTGAATATCTCATGTTAGCCTTACCTTATGTAGAAACATCGATACACATGGCTCATGTTAGCTTATTTATGGAAGACCAACCACTATATATAGGGTGAAGGGACTTCACATAAACATAGTTCAGAATTTCAGATTCCTATGTAGTTTCGGTGGACAATTACAGTGAAGAGTACATATGTCAAATCACAGTACATAATTTAGATGAGTAAGGACATCGAGGAGATTTAGGGACAAAAGTCTGGTTGTCTTTGTGATCTCAGGATGGATAGTGGTAGAATGAAGTTCACATGTATCTCTGAAATTCAGATAAGGATACACAATGAGTTTATGATTCAGTGCCGTAACCGCCAGGAGAATTCGATGGCTCACAAAAGGAAGGTCACAATTGTGTGATAAAATATCTCAGTTTTGTTACAAGGAAAGAAGGTCTCGATGGTATCTGAGAAGGTTGTGAATATGGTGGCATGTATTCATGATTCGATGTTGCATATGAAGAAGAGGCTTGGTATCCTTGACTAACACAATGACCACAATTCGGTTTCATCACCTATGGTACAAAGTTTGAAATAGAAGGAACCCCGAAAGAGAAATCGAGAAGGTGGAAGAGGACATGTGTCTTGATCTTTGAGTGGCTAATAGTTAAAGGGTCTTGGTCTTGGTATTCTTCAATTGGCATCTCTATAAGAATAATTTGTGTGGGTTTTCCTCTTAAAGAGTGAGAGGTTTTTGCCTTGTCTGAGAGCCTACATTTTGTGTCTCTTATCTATTTATATTCATGCATTGATATTTGTTCGATGAAGAAGAACACTAATAACTTAAGCATAAAGAAGATCCTAATCGAATGAATTAAAAATCACTCACAAGCAGTTACTGATCAAAGAGAAATCACCTATACTAATGGCCTAGATTTCTCAACACGGTATTGGAGCTAAGGTGTTAATGTTAAGGAAAGGCATCTTATTGAGGGACACTCAAGTATCTACATTTAAGAATAAAAACCTAGATCAAAGAAGAAAGTATACTTCAAAGGAAGTCTTGGGATCATCAAATAATGAAGGCCAAAGCCTTATTTCTACTCAAGGCAAATAGATCTACAAATCAAGGCAACTAGAAGTCTACATAAGCATAAGTATTGGATCCTATAGTAATCATCAAAAGACCACAAATACCCTCAAAAAGTTGAAGATATCTACAAATCAAGGTATCCCAAAGCATAGACATCCAAGAGAAGCACTTCAAGGATGAATATCACATCATCTTGGAGAAAGTCGAAACCCTAGAAGCATTTATTGTCTGCACTTATTCACTACCAAAGAAGTTGAAGTATCATGAAGGCAAGAAGGAATTATCATCATCTTCAAAAGATATAAGACAAGCTCCCTATCATTGCAGCAAGGATCTCCTCCTTATTCTTGAATAAAATCATCTGAGGAAGCATCAAAACATCCTCGTAAATCACCATCAATAAAGGAAGCTAGATCTAAAGGCGTTGACATGATAAAAGGTGCAATACCCTTTATTGAAGAAGGGTTTTCATTTGAAATAAGATCATCCAAAAGGGGCACTAATACATCTTCTTCAACCACCATCAAAGTGATCAAGTTGAAGATTTCATCTTCAATTGTCAAGAGAGTATCTTTCATTCTATAATAAAATTTGGTAAAATGACTTCAATTGCAAGGAGATCTATAAGATGGTTGGGTCATTGAAATTTCTTGCATGGAAAATGAGGATAGACTTAGTCCTTGAAGAAAGTGAAGTCATTGAACATATCAATGAAAAGGTCTCCTTTGAATACATGGAAATGGATTCTTATGAAAGGTCCCCTCATATAGCACTATTGGAGACATCAAAGAATATATATATATATATATATATATATAATATATATATATATATATATATATATATATATATATAATATATATATATATATATATATATATATATATATATATATATATATATATATATATATATATATATATGTATGTATATATCTATCTTTGATAAGCTGGTAGAACTATTATCTAAGGATGTGATAAAGAAGGTCACATCACTTACATATGATCTACACAAATTGAAGGTATCAAAGGATAAAGGGTTATCTTTATAAGATCTCAATTACAAGATCTGAAAGAGATAATCCTCATTTTTCTAAATGCACTAACTAATGAATAAGGTAACAAATGTCTATGAGGATAAGAAAGCTATCACATTCAACAACTTGTGGTTTCTATGCAAGATAGGAGATGACAAGTTAAGGGAAAAAGTTTTGAAGGATCAAATGAAAGGATTCAGACGTTTTGTCGAAAGGAAGGAAAAACGTAGGTAATATTCAATGCTATGAACATTATAGGAAAGATCGCCCTAAACTCAAGAGGGGAAATAAAAAGAAAGATAGAGAAGAAGTCCATTTCACCAAAGAAGTGGAGAAATTTGAAAGAATGAAGTCCAAGAAAGAGGAAAAGCATTAGAAGTAAGAGCTTGTGACATCACCATAGGAAACATGAAGGATGTCTGATAATCAACTATGAAGGTTATAGCTCTTGAGAACATCATTGGAAACTAAAGGAAAGGAAGAAGTCATCTAGGACAAGGCTCATCATACATCAAAAGGCAACATCTTCTTGATAAGGATATGCAAGATCCTCAAAACTCATTGATGGAATCTTCATCAGAAGGTTAACCAATCTAGAGTGGCAACAAGTATTTCATCGGGAACTCCAACTTGTGGAATTCATAAGATGATGGTATGATGACATAAGAGATGAAGAATATCAAGGGGTTGAAGTTCTTTTCAATGAAGGAAGATGTTGAAAGAAGCCTAGATGACCTAAAGGTAAATGATGTATTTATGCTTGTACTGAATATTACAAAGTCATGTTGTATGGTTGCAGGTAATATGGATCACTGCTCGATCCTGAGAAGCACGATCAAAGGAAAGGAATCTCTTCCTATGAAAGGTTGTCAGAAGGCATGGTCACACTTGATGAAATCAACATAATATGTCCTCATATGAAGTATGAGGTGGCTGACTACAATTGAGGAAATTTGAATGGAAGCTCCTGGGAATGAAATGTGTGCAGAAAGGAAGGAAGAGATCGTGAGATATGAAACCATGGTAAAGGCAATCAACATCTGCAAGACCAAGAATATTTGAATAAGAAATTTCTTTGAAAGATATGAAGACTCTAATGGAAGTCTAAAAAATATGGAGACCCTTGACAATGGATATCTTTGGGAGATGTGTCAACATGTACACAGGATGTTGATACCTATAGGAAGATGTCATGATGAAAGACCATAAAAAAGGTAAGTCTGATTTAAGTGTTCATTTCTTATTTTGAACAAGTATCTGGATGGGCTTATGTAGGACTGTCAAGGGAAGAATTGTGGGTATCTTCCTGAGCACCATGTATAATTATGTAAGATCCTTCCAAAGAAGACAACATGACATGAAACAAGACTAGATGTAGATTGATGGATCACTTTCTGATGAAAGGAATGATAACATGACCATGGATGAAAGTGATGGATGTTTTGTACCCTATGAAGAAGCCACAAGAGACAGAGTATCCTTGGCAGATAAATTCATGACATCGAAGGAAGGAGCTCTTCAAGCAGCTAGTTGAGGAGCTGTTGTAGGTCCCTAATTAAGAGGTGATCAGGTGCTCATGTTTATGATAAAAATAAAAGTGTCATAATTTTTTCAATCTTAGCTTCAGATTGAAGAGCTCATCATTCTGAATCCAACGATGCGAACGCCACTCAAATCCGAGCTCATATGCAGAAGTTAGGGCAAGTAAAAGTTCAGGTTTGACTTGGAAACGTGGCAAGATTGGATGACATGGAAAAGGTCCCAACGAATGGGGAAACACCAAGTGGTAGGTTTCCATTGGGTCCTTCATGTCACATATCGAGGAAAAATAGAGGACACAGGTTAAGAATCGGCCCCAATGCAGACAAGTTGTAATGCAATCTTGTCGCAATTGCATATCGTAGGTGGAAGGTTTTACGAAAATCACCCCTCTCCATGTTGGGTTGTGATGTGATCTTATTGTATATCGCACCAAAACCCTACTAATATTTATGTGATCCCCGGTACTCCACCAATTGTGAAAGGTCCCCGGACGCGATATTTTATGGACTAGGTTTGATAATCCCGGTGGGTCTGCAGAGGTATGGACTTTGATATCCGCCGATGGAAAGTGTCGATTGTGATTTGCAATTTGGTTCTTGGATGTGATCATTTATATGTTAATACTCCTGATGGGTCCGCCGTAATGCAATCGCATATCACCCACCTAGTTCACAGTCCATATGACCATGGGACTCCACTGATTGCAATTTGGGATATGTCTGACAGGTTATGGTTCGCGACACAGCTAAATTCTCGCTCAATTAGCGGATTTTGGAGCGAATTTGTGGGATTATATTAGTTTTGGAGCAGTTTGTGGAATAAATAGTGGGAGAACTAGGGGAAGTCATAACTTCTTCAGTTCTTATCTAAATTGGATGAAAAAAGAGGCTAGATAGTCGTTTTTGAGTATTCTAAACTCATGGAGATAGGTTTCAGAGGCATCTGAGCATTGTAAACACACTTTTGTTGTAATTTGAGCATAATAGAGAGGCCCAAGCCATTGGAAGCTGGACCAAGGAGACGTAGCCTAGAATGGGTAAACTCCTTTATCATGTGCTTGTTGTGTGTTGTATTTTTATGTTCTTTGCTTTTGTTCAACATATGTTTTATGTTAAATTGTTTCTAACATTTACATAAGAAACTCTCATGGGAATCAATTAATTAAGCAAAAATATTGAATCCTTACGCACTTGATACGAAAATGATAAGCATCTTGGGTTTTATTCTGAAAGGGGAATTAACACATCATTACTAATATGCTCCATTTTAGATCAAGTTGTTATCAGAGCATTAGTTTTTGTTTACTAGATTTTCTTTGTGAAAGAAGGATTTAATTGTTTGCAATTTTGTGTCATGCTAACAAGGTTAAAACTCAAAAGAGGAGAAGGAAAGCTAGTTGGAAGCCCTGAAGTTGGGTCAAGTGGAAGAAGAGCAATGTTGCCAAAGTCTTATACACCAGTACATCCTCAAGTTGTAGAAGTTGCAGTTGAGTCTTCAGAGACCATGTCTAATGAAGGAGAACCTATCATGACAGAAGATGAGAAGACCTTCAGAAAGGTTTTATTTGATATGAAAAAGATGATGAAGGTCCTATATGAAGAGAAGAATAACACATTGCAAGGAGAAAGTTCAAAACCTCCCAAATGAGAAGGCTCTTCAGGAGGAGGTAATGGGAATGGAGACAAGCCTCCACCCTCTCCACCATATTCTTCATCGTCTACTTGACAAGCATCTTCACACTCTTCCACTAATACAACCCTTACTCATACTCATCATCATTCTGCAAAAGAAACTAGTAAATCACCTTTTCTAAAGCTTGATGTTAAATTCGAGTTGCCTATGTAGAATGGAGAAGTTAATGCAGAAAAGTTAGATAGCTGGATTCGTCATTTGGAGGTGTATTGTAGAATTCATAACCTTTAAGAGGATGATAACAAAATTCAGTTGGCTTCATTGAGAACGAAGGGTGCAACACTTCTATGGTGGGAATCAAGGACTCAAGACGAGATCAAAAAACATGGTAAGATCTCTATAGCTTGGTCTAATTTCATTACTGCTATAAAATACAATTCTACCCTTTAGCCCATATGCAAAAAGCTATCATGAATTGGCAAATTTTCAGACAGTTAAAAGGTCAAAATGTGCCAGAGTATACTGAAAAGTTTAGGAGAAGAGCCCTTATTCTAGGAGTAGAATTATAGTCACAAGATACTTAGCTGAAATATATAGGAGGTTTTCATAACTATCTTCGAAATACCATTCTTATGTTTAATCCCATGAATCTTGATGAGGTCTGTGTTCAAGCTACACCCCTCGAAGCAAGAGGGAAAAATGTACAAGAAGGTAAGAAGAAGTCATTCGAGAGTGGTGCAAAAGGAAATAATTTCAAAGGAAAACAAAACAAAAATGCTTCTGTTAAGAAAGAAGGGGATAAACCCGTGTGCAAGAATTGTTCCAAGGAGGGCCATGATGAAGCACATTGCTGGAAGCTTCATCTTGAATTACGACCAAAGAAATCTAACAATAAAGGGAAACAGAAGACAAATACTATTGTACAACAAGACTTGGGTTCTGACTCAGGTGATGAATCAAATATTGCAGCCACAGTCACTAAGGGAAAATCCATGTCAAAAGCAAGTAAAGAGCAAGTTGTGGCAAGTACCAGTGTAACAAATAACTCCAATAACACTTCAAATGAGGAAAACATAATTGAGATGTTCCATATTCGAGATATTTCCAAACACACCAATATTGATATGTTGTTTGACAATGGATCTTAGGAAAATTTAATTTCTATAGATTTGGTCAAGAAATTGAATTTGGAAATTGTGCCTCATCATAAACCGTATCCGTTGGGTTGGATAACCAAGGATGAAAACATTTAGGTCACAAGGAAATGCATTTTTGGGTTTTCTATTACTGCCAATTTCATTGATGAAGTCGAATTAGATGTAGTGCCACTAGATATTTCTAGAATTGTGTTGGGAAACCCATATTTGTATGACAAGAAAATTGTTTCCATAGATTTGAGAAAAAATATCATTTCTTCAAAGACGGAGTGGAGTATATTGTGAGAGCCCATCGTAGGAAGCTTAATCTGTCTTTGGCAATGTTCGCTTAGGGGTTCTTGACCCAGGTTCAGAGTTAGATGTGCCAACCAACAAAACCCTACACTACTGTACACTACTGACCCTTTCGGCAGCAACCCGTGTAGTGTAGTTTGCAGTGTCACTCGAAGCAGTATGGGGGGATGCAAGAATGAAGTTTCTGCATCGAGAGACTAATGTGATGTCTTTTAGTGCCTCATATCTTCCTTCACGTAGATTGATAAACTCTTAGGGCTCGCCGTTGCACTCTATTAAAACAACCTTTAGACCTTCGTGAAGGTCTACAATCAGTCCTTATAGACCTTTAACAGTTAATTCTCCTACTTACGCACATCAGAGAGCAGTCCTAAATTAATGTTCACATAGATTTACTTAAGTTATTAGTAAACATAAGATAATTCATTAGAGTCTTTGCGAAAGTACTTAGACATGCATTGCGTACATCATTAACACTTATTCAAGAGAATCATGTAACATTGAATCAATATCTCATAAAACAAATCATTCATTGACAGCATATAAAATTAACAGTGATAAACATAAATACTCAAGAATTCTTTGGAAAATTGTCTTTATTGATCTTCAATTTAGGATTATATACTCAAAATTGCCCTACGCACACAGCTACAGGGGTTCATGCACTCAACTGTGGACTCTTCCTAGGCCTCCGTGCACTCAGCTGCGGAGCCATTCTTTTCCTCTCTAAGCGCAGGAAGCAGAGCCTTCCTGCCCTAGACTCTTCAATCAACCCAACTCTATATCTTCTTTTTTAGTTAGTTACCTCTTCCTTTCACTAAGACTCATTATTTATAGGCTTTTTCATACAATACCATGGTTCGTGGACCATGGGTGAATCTCAAACCTGACTCAAAAATTATCCAAAAAAAGGGGCTAAGCCCCTTTGACTCCTATTCATCTATGTGATTCGCATTCACAAATCACAGAGACTTTTACATTATTTACAGAATTGTACCAACAATTGGGTTATCTTAACCCTAAACTAACCTTGGGGACCCCCTCCCAATAGGCCCCAACACAAATATCGTGACTCTTCCTCAAGTCACTACGTTGGCATCACGATCTTATTGCAAAGATATCCTTGCTCCACTTGGATCACTACAACTTCAGCAGTGCTTTGTGTCACTGCTTGTCGACCCTCCTCGACCAATCTTTCAGTGGCTGGTCCCTCTACTGCCAGCCTCATCGTTTGTTGTGTTTGCTGTAGTCCCTTAAGCTTATCTTGAAGGGAAGTCGTGACCTGATAGGCCTCCTCTAACCAAGGCTACAGCCTGGCCTTTAGCAAGGCCTCTTTCTTCTACGCTTCCTCTACCTATGCTAGTAGCTGCTTTCCTTCCTGTAATTTGGTAAGGCGTTGTGCTGGTGCTAAGGTGCGTGCAGTCGCCCTAACCTCATCATATTGGCATTGCAACTCACTTTGTTTTGTGTTCAATTTTTATAGGTTCAGGTCCTCCTGCATATTGGTCAATAGTTCCATAATCTGCTCAAATAATGTCACACAGTCAGTGACTGTGGCATCCAAAGTAGCCATTCCTTCCTTTATTACGAGTTTGCACTTCTCCCGAACCTCAGGCAGAGTTATGCGCTGCAACTTTAATTGCAGCTCTGTAATCTTCATGTTGAACTCGAAAGTGACTTGTCCAACTTCTGCTTTAGCCTCACACACACCAACAATTATTTTTCTGATTTTGGCTTATGGCTATGCATCCTCCGAGATGTGAAGCTCAGGTACTGTCTTGCATGCCTCTGCTACTACTAACTCTAGACTTGAACTATGTATTTGAAGCACCTCCTTTTCCTTCAGAGCCTGTGTCTTTTTAACAAACATCTTCTCATTTTTTACTTTGTACTCACTTATGAGGTTGAAGGCGCACTGCTCCCTGGTTCTCAATTCATCTTCCACCTCCGTATGCAGCGGGTGGAGGGTTTCGTTGGAGAGTGCCGCTAAGTTCAGTTCTATGTTCTTGATTGTACTCAGTATAATATGATCATTGGTGGACTTTGCGTGAATGGACCCGTATAACAATGTTATGGTTATGAGATCTAGGGTCCTTACCAGCTCTGCTGCTTGGCTTGTCCCAGGTGTCAGGCTCGCTTGCTCCACACTCACTTGCTCTGTGCTTGCTTGTCCAACGCCCACTTGTATTCTGCCTGTTTGGATCTGCATCTTGCGCAAATCCTTCTCGATGTTCCCCAACGTCTGCATGTATTGCTACTCAAACTGTTGGTACACTTCTGTCATTGTATCCATGATTTTATCGGCGATCTCATCAAGATCGCCCTCTGTTAACACCATGGGATCAACCTATGATTTATCACATTGATGCTTTTTCCGCATTCCACCCTGCTGCTCCTTGCCACATCATTTCAAAATAAATCGGGTGCTCTGTCCCCCATCGCCTATGTCACCTTGTCTTGAAAGTTCTTCTTCCTCTGTCTTCGGTGAAGGTGACTTGTCACCTTTCTGTCACTCGTGTTGTTCTTGTTCCATATGCTCCTTAGCAATGCGTTCTTTCTCTATGGAAGTCTTTTCTGCAGCTTCCTTCTTTTTCTGCTCTACTAGGGTACGCACAGCTTTCTTAGCAGCCTTGTTTCGCTTCCACGCAGTAGAATTTTCCGCACCTGTGCTTGTTCCAACATCTAAGTCTGACAGGGTGTGCCACTTTATAGACCATTTCACTACAATTTCCTGCACATCCGTTTCTGACACCAATAGGGAAACCCATGCCATTTCTACTCTGGATCCTTCCATGCTTGGATATAGATTTTGTGGAAGTCAACCTTGAATGCCACGTCGGCTGATAATTGCATGAACAAAGTTGGGGGCAACCTCGGGCGCTGACTGATTTCCATATGGAGATCCATTTCCACCAAAATCCAAAATATCTTTGTCTATGTGATTCACACAACATCCTTTCTAGAACATAAGGAAGTGAATTGCGCTGCCTCCGACAATCCTTCCTCGAGTGGGGGAAATTAGCTATCCTCCGACAATCTTCATGCAACGAGAAAAATTGACAGCAACAACCAAGCATAGTGGAACAACTTGGTTTCGTCCTGGGCATCTCGGTAGTTCGCGAGGAATTCTTGACAGAGGGACCTTGCCCAATTAAATTTTCATGCACTGCACAACAAGGGAAACTACGGGCGCCAGAACTTTATCCACGTGACATTTTCTCATGACCTTCCTTGGTAAAATCTGGGCAGTGAATTGAACTGTTGGGTATGTTATGGAAAGAATAGAATACCCTCATGATTTCTTGAGGAGGTCATACTTCCTCTTCATATTTTCTACAAGATATTTCTCCCCAGTATTTACTCCAAACTCCTTAGCTAGGTTTGTGCCTTTGTAAGGCAAACATGTTCGTGATGGGGATAGGTTCTCCTAGCCATAAGCACCCATCGTGCACCAGTGTGAGAAATTAGCGCACACATATCATATTAATGGGGCTGCAGTGATAATGTGGCACCAACAACAGAATGAGCAAACTTGATTGCTCGACACCACGGACCCATTCCTGCGTTTCCAATGTTGTAACACCTGTTTCTTCATAATATACCTACTGCATATATTTGTCTGTCGCCAAATGTGGAAATTTAGTGTGTTCTGCAAGGTCCCAATCCTCCATTTTTAACAACGGCATCCTCGCGAGCCGAGGGCCTTCAAAAGGGACCTGCTCAGGTATCAGGGGCGTGGATACTATAAAATTCTCTACATCCGTGTCTTTTGTGAACTTCGCTTTTCCCTTTCGCGGAGGGATATATTTAGGTAGCCTTGTCATGGGTTCCACCCCTTCGGCATTAATGTCCTCTGTTCCCTGGAATTCTTCCACCTCCAGGTCCACTGCCCTCTCTGGATGCTTATCTTTCTTCTATTTCTGTTTTACTTGGGTTTCAGTATGTGGATTGTTTGGGCTTGGGAGGTTAGCTTTCTCTGGTAGGGGTGGGCTTCAACATAGGCGACCTCGATGCCATAGGCACAGTAGCCAGAGCTTCCGTGCTTACAACTTCTAGGGCATTAGTCTTAGAGGCAACATCACCAGTACTAATAGTTTCAGCAGGACTTGGTGCAAACATTTTCTCAAGAATAAGCTTCTCGCTTATCTTAGGTAATTCGGCAAACACGAGGCATGCAACTAAATATTCCCAAACCAATCATTTCATAAACAAAAGACAACGAAATTCACTAATAATTGTGAGAATGCAAAGTGTTTTCTGCTGGACCGACATGTGTAATTTATAGGGGGTTTTGAATTCAAATCCGACCGTTCCCCCCAATTTTTGACGATAAATGTTGTTTTGGCAGCAGATCTTCAAAGATTTTTTCCTTAATTTCCGCCACTCGGCTCCACTTAACCGTCTTCTAGCCGTCAAGTCATGAATATTAACTCCAACGGTCATTTTCCTACTGTGTTGCGTGGTGCATTCCTCCATGGCGTAACTTCTTGAGCACAACTTCATGGGTTGCATCTTCATCACTCTCCACGCAACCTATTCGCTGCGTTGTCCTCCAAGCTGGGTAGTGTAGTTTATAGTCCTGCACTCCCTTGCAACTGCCTGCAGCACTAAGACTATCATGCTACCATGTAGTCATTGTGCAGGATCCCCTGTATACAGCTTCAACCTGCTCCTATTCACTCTTCCTGGGAAGGGTTCCCCATTCAGCTTCACGAGTTGAACTGTGCCTCCATCTGTAATTTCTTTGACAATATATGGCTCTAACCAATGCATCTAGAATTTACCCAGAAATTTAGTGAATTTACTATCATATAACAGGACAAGATCGTTTACCTTAAACGTGCGAAGCTTGATGTGGTGATCATGCCACACTTTTTCACGTTCCTTCTGTACTTGTTGATGGAATCTTGCCAAAAATCGATCTTCCTCACTCTCATCAGCTATGTGAGTCATTCCTCCAAGGCCTTGCAATCCAAAATATCCATCAACACTACTATGTGCAGACTAGGTACAATGTACTCCATCGACATTACAGTTTTGACACCATATACTAATCTGAACGACGTTTTCCTTGTCAGCTTCTTACTAGTAGTCGTATAAGCCTAGAGTACTGTAGGTACACACACATCCCAGTCATTACGCTGCGCGTTACAAATCTTCATCAACGCATTCTCCAAAATCTTGTTAAAGGCTTCAACAATTCCATTTGCTTGTGGGTGATATGGTGTACTCTTCTGATGTAGACCTGGAAGTCTTCAGTCAACGCATTGATTTTTTCATTCAGGAAGTGCATACCCCGTCACTCATCAACATTTCTCGGCAACCAAATCTGGTTAAGACATACTGAAACAAGAACTTTTTTGCTGTAGCCCCTGCACAATCCTTAACCAGTTGTGCTTCTACCCATTTGGTTAGATATTCTGTCGCGGTGATAATATAGCGCGCACCAATTTTCTTTCTCGAGGGCTAAATTGGTCCAACAAAATCAATCACCCACTTCTCAAATGTCTGAAAGGACACCTGAGGATGTAGTGCTAACTCATCCCTTCATGAGGGTCTACCAGTTCTTTGACATGCACCGCATGCCTTACAATATGCCTTGGAGTCCTTGTGCAATGTTGGCCATCATAGACCTGCATGCAAAATCTTCTACACAGTTGCATTACCTGCATAATGGCCTCCCGCAGCTCCCGCATGAGCTTCAACGAGAATGTTATCCTGCTCAAAGTCTGGCACATATCTTCGCAATATTTCATCAGCCCCCATTTTATACAAATGTCCTGCAATGACTAAAAAATCGGCCGCGCACACTACTAATTCCTTATTTTTCTGGCCTGTATATCCTTCTGGTGCCATCCCATAAGTCAAGAAGAAAATAATGCATGCAAAATGGTCATCCGCTACACGCACCGCAAAGAGATGCACATATGGCAACTCTTCCTCCATATTATTAGGATCCTCTCCCGTTTCGATCCGTGGCAGATGGTTAGGTCCCACATTTAACCTCCCTGGCTTCACAATGACTTCAAAGTCATACTCCTGAAATAGTAGAAACCATTTGCAGATCTCCACCCCCCCCCCAACACAGGCTTGGTTGACCAAGTATTTCAAGGCAGAATGATCTATGTACATATTGAAGTGCCCTCCTAATAGATAATGCCTGAATTTTTGCAGCGTGTACCCCATAGCCAATCCTTTGTCCTCAGTGGTTGAATATTTTTTCTTGGCCTTCGATAACTTCCTATTTGTGAAGGTTATCAAATGGTCCATTTCTCCTTCCTCGACCTATGTTAGCACTACACCCAACACAATGCAAAAGGTATCCACATGTATGTGAAACTCCTTTTTCCAATCAGGGAATACTGAGATCAGTGCTATGACCATTATTTATTTCAAGACATCTAAGTTGTGCTAACATTCTTTGTCCAAATAGAATGTTGCATCCTTCTTTAGAGGTCTCTCCATGGGCGCAGTAATTTGAGCATAAGCTTTGAATTTTTTCTATAGTATCCTGTATGTCCCAGCGTCGCGCGTAATTGCTTGACGTTCCTAGGGGCCTCCAAATTCACAATTACTACAATATTTGCAGGGTCCACCATAAATCATTGTTTGCACACCACATGACCCAACAAGATTCCAAAAGGAATACAGAATATGCATTTTTTCAAATTCAGCACGATCTAGTATCTGCAACACGTATTCAACATTAGACGCAAATTTGCAACATGGTGTTTTACTAATCCAAACACCATCTAATCATTGAAGTATACCTCTAGGAACTTGTGAATGAAATCCTTGAACCCTGCTATGACTACATGGGAGAATATCGTAGGCACATTCTTAAGCCCAAACAGTATCACCGTGTATTGAAAACAACCCCACTCCATCACAAAGGTCGTTTTTCTCCTATCCTCTTGTGCGATCTTGATCTAATGATACTTGGAAAACTTGTCAGTAAAGAAATAGGTCTCCTGCCCTCCAACATTATCTAATACATTATTTATAAACGACGTTGGGAATGGGTCGTGAACACACACATCATTAAGCTTCCGTAGATCTACTTAAATCCTTATTTCTCCTTTTTGTTCCTTCTCTTGAACCACCATCGAGCTCACCCGGTCCGATTCTTCAACAGGTTCTATGATGACTGCCTCCAACATTTTATCAAGCTCTTGGTGAACCTTTTCCTTGTATTTAGGATTAAGGCGATGCGACTTCTATTTAATAGGATTCACGTCCAACTTCAGAGTGATCTTCATAATTCCCAAATCGCCAACTATGCCCTTTAAATTCGAAAACTTGGTAGGGAAGAGATCTTGGTATTCACGGAGTAACTGAACAACTTTATCCATAGTAGCGTCATCCCAATAATCTCTAATCTTCACAAACTTTAGTTCTTCTTTAGTTCCAATGTTTACTTGCTTTGTTTTCAAAGGCGCGGAGATGTCAGGGTTTTCTATTTGTGGGCCCTCGACTTCGCGGTGCCCTTCTACCTCTGTAATACTAATGTTTATAGGATCTTCATCTTCCTCTTCAACGGTCACATTATAGCATTCCAGCGCATGGCGCAGCTAGGTGCTCTAGTCTGGTTGGGTCCATTTCATAGGTTCCATCGGCATTCTAAAGATAACCGCCTTAATTTCTTGTAGCGTTCATCGATGCTTGCGAAGCCATCTTCAAAGCTTAAGCTTAATAAGAACCCTTCCTTCAATACGTCCCATTCCACGGTGCCATGGCGGAGCTTCATTTCCAGATATCAGTTGATGGGAATGGTGTCCTAGGTATGAAAAAATATTTTTACCCACTCTGGATGTAGTTCTATTCCCCATGCTTTAGTCCATTTCTCTAGGTGATCACGTGGATCATCCCTTCCATTATATTTCTCAGTCATTCTTGTGTTAGCACACCTAAATCGTAGCTTCATCATTCTTCTACAATCTCGCCATCTAGCAAAGCTATCCTTATGCGTACCCCACCATTGTGCGGGCATAGCGTGCAATGCCAGCTCTAATGCTTGGAAGCGATTATCCTTAGGGACTTCACGCTCAAATTCATCCAAAAAAATATCTACGTCAGTTCAACCATCATAATAGGGTAATCTCCTTACCTCCAACGAAACACAACGTAGCGATTTCGTCATCATATTGCATCGCAAGGTAGACACTTCATGCAAGAAATTCTTCCAATGTTCTAACTCTTCGTCTGAATCATAGTCGCACAAAATCTCCTGGTCACATGCAATCCTTCCATCTGCTGTCAGATTCATCCAATCCCGATCTCACACTGTTATTTTGTAGAATTGTTATAGTTCATCATCACTTTCTTCATAATCACGGACTGGTTCAGTATATCGCACCCCTTCTGCAGGGTGCAACGGTACTAAAACTCGAAGTGACTTCCTCTCAAACGACATTGTCCTCTTCTTCAAATTAATGACTCCATTCATATCAATTGCCCAATCAATTCCAAAGAGCGCGGGGTAGGGATTACTGTCATCAATGGTTTCTATAACTTCAAAGTCTGCTATCGCACTCACACATTCAATATCAACTGTTACGCCATATAACCGCCCCATGGGGATGATTTTCTACTGGTTCACCATTCTGAGATGAATCGGAGACCACAGAAGCGCAGGTCTCCCCATGCTTTCCCATGTTTTTTTCGGTAATATGTTCGCATCGGACCCGAGATCCAAAATGACCTAGTCCATCTCATAGTCAACTATCTGCGTAGTGAGCCTCATCTCACACCCTGTTTGTGCCTTATGTTTACCAATCTTTCCGACTACGTGGTGTTCGTCAGGGGATTTCTCTTTACCGAAACATTTATTTATTAATTCCTGTAGGTCCTCCACGACCTTGCTATCACACGGTAGTTTCATGAAGGTCTCCAAAAACGTAGTGAGTACAGAGGGGTCAACTTCTGCAGGCGCTCTAATTTCTTGCATCTTGTCCTGGCTTCCATAAATGTTTCCTTAGCACGATCCAAATCAAAGCTGACTTATTTTGCCGGCGCCTTATGGACCCAACCTTCTTCTTCAGGCTGTTTACCCTTATCAGTGCCAGTTGTCATTCCACTTCTTAGCACAATGTTAACGTTTTGATCTTCTTCACGGGGCTCAACCCTCATCATTTGTAGATTTTGCGTAGGCTGTTGAGGCTGTGTTTTCTTCTCTTGCATCTTGGCTATCAGCACCATGCATTCTTCGATAGTATGGTCAAACTATATGTAGTATTGACATGATGGGTGTGTAGGATTCTGGCACTCTCGTGCGTATTTCCCTGGCTGTCCACAATTGTAGCAGATAATATGACCGCGGCCTCTACCAAGTCCTCCTCCTCCACGGCACTGTCCTCGACCCTGATATCCTCCGCGTGCTACTCTAGCGCCTTGATCTGGAGGCTGAGTTTTTTCTTGCATCCGATATGTAGGTGTTAGAAAATTAAATATTACGGAGCAATGGAACACATAAAATATTGCAGAAATATAAACACAGAAAATGCACAAAACAAGAGAGACACAAATATACGTGGTTCACCCAGTTT
>APFE030249702.1:0-10810 GCA_000404065.3 Pinus taeda
CCGCACCTATTAGTTTTTCCATTTTCTCATATCGATCATATGAAAAGAGTAGTTGGAGTCATAGACCATTCATATATTTAAATCGAGCTATTGAAGTAAACAAAATACCTTGTCTTTGTTGCTCTCCAATATTAATAGTAGTTTTCTCGAAAGTCAATCATGGTTACTTATGGAGTGTTAAACCCCAAATAATTTCCAATGGTACATATTTTCTATTACCATGTTTGAATGCAAAGTAATTAACAATGTTGAATGATGGAAAATGAGAATAATAAGAATGTACCCAATTATAAATAGTTTATAGTTTCAAGAAGCCAAATTTCGGGTAAGATTTTATTTAGGATGGAAATTCAAGTTTGGTATTTATGGTTGAATTATTGTAACACATAAGCCAATACACGTCATGAATAATTTTTATGTGCTTACACCGAGAGGGAGTGTGTATGTTTTGTGGGTGAGAAGGAGAGATAAGGGGAGATAGATATATAGATGGGGGGGTGAGAGAGGGAAGAAGAGAGAGGCGCAGACGTGGAGGGAGGAAGAGATATATATATGGAGAGAGAAATGTTAGAGAGAGAGAGAAGGGGAAGAGAGTGAGGGAGGAGAAAGCGAAGGAGGGAGAGAGATAAATGGATAGATATGGAGAGAGAGTGTGTATGTTTAGGGGGTGACACAAAGAGATAGAGAAGGAGAGACAATGGGAGATAGAGATATAGATGGAGGAGGCAGAGATATGCTTACACTGAAATCAATGCACAATATTAATCTAATTACTTTGAAATTAATGTACATCATACATCTAGTTGCATTAAATCATAAATCAACATCTATAGTAAAATCAATGCATCTAGTGAAAAAAATCAAATAGGATTAGAAATCGACATCTATACTTAAATCAATGCAACTAGTGAAAGAAATCAAATAGGATTAGAAATCAATATCTACACTGAAACCAACACATCTAATGCAAGAAATAAAATATGAGTAGAAATCAACGTCTACGCTAAAATCAATGCATCTCGTGTAAGCTACTAAATAGGTTTAGAAATCAACATCTACAATGAAATCAATGTGTCTAGTGCAAGCGATCAAATAGGATTATAAATCAATATCTACACTAAGACTAATGCATCATGTGTAGCAATCAAATAGGAGTAGAAATCAACATCGACATTGAAATAAATGCATCTAGTATAAGTACTAAATAGGACTATAAATTGACATCTACACTTAAATCAATGCATATAGTGCATATGATCAAATAGGATTGCAAATCAAAAACTACATTAAAATCAATACATCTATTTTAGTGAAAATCCAAAATATTCATGACTTTCTAGATCTAAATTCTATGTCTGTATTTGTCTATGTCTCTCTCTTCACCTTCCATTCTGTGTCTATCTCCCTCTCCCTCCCCTTTTCTCTCTTCCCCTCCCTCTCTTCCCCATCTCTCTCTATCTTCCTCTCCCTCTCTTTATCTATCTTTCTCTTCTTCCCTCTCTCCCCCTGCCATCTATATCTATACCTCCCTCCATCTCTCCTTATTTGTCTCTCTATATCAACCCTGTAAACACATGTCATGCTCTCTCTCTCTCTCCCCATATCTATCTATCTATCTCTCCCTCCCTCTTCATTTCCCTCTCTATATCTTCCCCTTCTCTCTCCATCTCTCTCTCTCTCTCTCTCTCTCTCTCTCTCTCTCTGTTTCTCTCTCTGTGCCCCTCCATTTATATCTCTATATCTAATCTATCTCTATTCCTCCCTCCCTCCCTTTTCCTCTCTCTTCTACCCTCTTCCCTGCCCCATCTATATTTATGTCTCCCCTTACCTCTCCTTCTCGCCCCGAAAACATACACACTCTCTCTCTCCATATCTATCTATATCTCTCTCGCTCCCTCTTCCTGTCCCTCTCTCTCTCTCTTCCTTCTCCCTCTCTCTCTCTCTCTCTCTCTCTCTCACATTGACTCTCCATCTCTCCATTGCCACTCCCTCTCCACCTCTCTATCTCTATGTCTTTCTTCCCCTTCCAAATCCATCTCTCTCTCTCCTCTCTCAAGTCCTCTCTCTCCCCTTCTCTCCCACCTCCCTCCATCTCTCCCCCGATCATCCACACACTTTCTCTCTCCACCCTCCAACTTTCTCACTATCTTCCTACCTCTCTCTGTCTCTCTCTCCCCCTCTCTTCCCCTCGTTTCCCTATCTTTATCCTCTCATTTTCTCTCTCTTCCCTCGTCTCCTCTCTACCTCATTCCATATTCATCTCTACCTTGTCACTCCCTCTCTCTCTCCATCTCTATCTCTTAATGTCTTTGCTCTTCACTCCCTCTCTTTCCCCCTCCAAATCAATCTCTCCCTCCCTCTCTCCCCCTCCTCTCTCTCTCTCTCTTCCTTTGTCTCTCTCAGTTTCTCTCCCACCTCTATGTCTCTCTCCCCCACTGTATTCCCCCTTCCATCTCACTCTCTTTCTTAAATATGATCCCATTGTATTGTATTTAAGAAAGTATCTAAATTAAAAAAAAACATAATTGGTTGTAAAACATTAAACCTATATTTTGGATCAATCATGTTAAAGTAAATACAATAATAAAAAAATTAAAAGAATGGTGCACTATCTTTCCTCTATCATTGTTAATCACTTTTGTTTCTCACTTATCTTAGATCTTTGGTTAAGATGCATCTATCCTAGTTCTTTATAATATTATTTATATTATATAAATTTCATATATGTATACATAAAAATATTGTCATTTTTTAATTTATTAAAACCTCCATTTAATCTCTATGGGAATATTGTTAGTAATCATGAGGATGGAGGGTTTATATATACCTCAAATTTAATTATAACTTCTTTTCTCTTATATTTAATAAAAAAATGTTATAAAATTAAATTAAAATTGGATTTGTAAAATATTTTTATTTTGAAATAAGTTATGGTTTTTGGGCATGTGGTATTGATAAGCCATGGTATTGGGCCATGGTATTGTAACAAAATAATTAAAATCCTAGATCCATAACATAATAATCAAAAGTCTAGATGACGCATGGTATTGATAAACCATGGTAGTAGCCCATGGTATTATAATTTTCTTCCCTCCTCTCCCTCTCTATATTTCTCTTGTGAGTAATGGCCCATGGTATTGTAAAACAACCTACTTAGAAGTTAATAATATCAATGGTCAATATTCATGATTAAAAATATTGTCATATTGTAAATATCAAGTTTTTATCGGCTTATCAATTAAATTTATAGATGGAACACATCTATATTAATTAGTACAAATATATTTATTACAATTGAGTCGACATTAAATTTCCTACATTACATCTACACATGTGCTTTAAGCGCAGAAAAGTGAATCAGGTGAGCAGAAATATTACATAAAATTTAATACTACAATATTATATGTTACCCAATACTTATAACCACCCCCACCTAATATAGTGACTAGGGGTGGGGGGAAATACTAATTAAAATGTAATATTATTAAATTTTACCTAATATTTCACATTACACCCCACTCTAAATATTACATTCTACTCAAGATTTCCCCTCATTCCTCCTAATTTTATAGTTGAGTTTGTTCACTTTTAAATTATAAATATAAAGAAAAATTACTATAAGAAGTGGACCCATTGAGGGGAAATATTGGGTAAAATGTAATATTAGAGTATTATATTTTATCCAATATAACTTAGTAAAAAGTGGATCGAAGTAGGAAAAAGTATTAGATAAAATTTAATAATTACATTTTCCCTAATATTTACTCACCTCTGCAAACATTTCCATAAAAACATTTTACCTTTACTAGAAAGCTTTACCTTTATAAACTACACATATTCAATTCCATCATTTTCTACAACTAATTATGTATCTAAATATAACATCAAACTAACATGAATCTAGGCTAGTTTAATCCCCCCTTAAATAGACCGTATTCCAGAGGAATTCCATGAGTCAATACCATGAGTCTTTTTTTTTTCTTATTTAATTTTTATAGGGTTAATTTTTATTTTGTTATTTTAATTTTATTTTCACCAAATTACAGAGTTTACATTAAATTAAGTTACACATCTCTACCATATTTTAATTTTATTTTGACCTAGTAAAAAATATTAACATTATATTACTTTACTTTACACATTTCTACCATACTATAAACATTAGATCTCGGCTGAATGAAGAAATTACATTTATCCCTCATACTAAAAAGTATACATATATTAGCTGAGGCATATATATATATATATATATTAAGTTTTTTAATGTAACGTTACGTGACAACATCTCCTCTTCCTTATGTTGTAGGTTGTAGAGAGCAATAGTAATGATAGGAGATTATGTTTAATTGAAGATAAGGAGTGTTGACTATCAAACATAGTCAAACATGGTAGAACATACTCAACAAAATTATTAAATGTGGTTGACTAATTTTCTAATGTTGCATTGCGACATTGAATAAATTGTAATGTAATGTAACATTATGACAATGATTGTCATATTGGAACAATGTTTGTAACAATGCAATTTTAGATAGATTTCTATACCCGTTTTGATATCACATCATGTTTGATTATTAAAACTCTAATATTAAAAAACAATATTAAAACCCTGGAACTAAAATCCTATACCGAAAATATGGTAAACATAGGGTTGTCAATGATAATGGTCACACGATTCTTATTATTATGTTTATTATTAGAATTACAATATGGTTGACCATGTTGAGCATGGTTGCCCATGGTTTTTAAAGATTGATTATGGTTACTATGATTGACCAAATATGACCATGATTGACCATGTTTGACCTAAGTTTCTCATGGTTCAACATGGCTGACCATGACTGATGTAGGATAACCACGCTGAATAAAGTTAACTACGGTTGAAAATGGCTAACCATTGTGACCCTAGTTAACAATTTCCAATCATAGTCAACCATGGTGATCATAGTTGATGATATATGACTATGGTAAGAGTATGGTTGGCAAAATGTGACTATTGTTAAACATCAGTGACTATGTTTTCATTATGGTTAATGATTGTTTGACTATGATTGAACTTTGTTGACTATGGTTGTCCATGTTCACCCTAGAAAGGTTTACTATGTTTGACTATGCCATCATGTTCACAATCATTAAATATGGTAAACATGGTGAACATGACATGACCATGTTCACCATATGTGAACATAGTTTGACTAGTTTGACTATGATTGACCATAGATTTTTATGACAATTATGGTTTTCTAATTTGACAATGGTTGACTTGTTTATCCATAGAGACCCTAGTTGACAACCATTCTAACCATAGTTGGTTGTAGTTGGCCATTAAAAATGGGTAGAGCAAGGGGTTTTCTAGGTTAAGAGGGATACCAATGGTTGACCAAGGAACATGGAAAACTAAGATTGTGTATCATTGAGCATCAGTAATAATGAGTGACAATGACTGACCATAATTGATATTTAGACTTTAACCTTATTAAACATTAGCTTTATTAATATTAACCTTAAAGTTATCAATATTAAAATGATTAAACTTATTAATATTAATATTAACCCTATTATTAAACATATTAAACTATAATATTGACTTTATTATTAAAATTATTAAAATAAAATAAAATTATTAAACTAATTTATTTAATGTTATATTAACGGTTCGAAATATTATTATTATTATTATAACAATATTATATCATAATACTAATACTAATATTAATATTAATATTTATATTAATATTAATATTATTATTAATATTAATATTATTAATATTATTATTACCTTTCATAATAATATTAACATAATAAACTTTTAATTATAAAGTTATATAATAACAATCATATAAATAAAATTTAATTTTAATTTTAATAATATTAAAATTTTAATGTTAATAATATCAATAATAAATTTTAATAAACCATATATTAATAATAATAAATTAATACTAATAAAAATAAAAATAATACTAATAACCTTAAATTAACACTAAAGTTTATTAATGCAAACCATTCCATACCATAAATTCTTGAATATTAAACAACTACTTGCGATCACCTTAATATTATTTATGTTTTTAATAACAACAACTTGCCACAAGACACTCATTAGTCCTCGTTGTCTCCACATGGGACTATAATAATTGAAAACCACAATGTTAATATAAGTTGAGTTTTTTGGGAGCTATTTGTTAGGGCCCATTCATGGAGTATAATCAAATTTTTTAGGTATATAGTGATTTACCATCTTATTTAGCTTGTTTAGGAGGTAGAGAGGAAAAAACATATGATATATCTATATATATATATATATAGTATCACTGTTAGATCAACTTAATTCTAGCGTTAATATTTAATGTTCGGGATAATGTTTATGGATATCAATTTTTTTGGAGACAAACATTGTCTTATTTAAGACAAACAGGTTGCATGAAGATGCGCGTGGTGAGAGGAGGTCTCTATCAGAGTGGCGAGGGAGTGGGAGGAGGAGGTCTTTATCAGAGTGGCGAGAGTGGGTCTCTATCAGAGTGGCAAGGGAGTGGCAAGAGGAGGTCTTTATCAGAGAGGCGAGAGTGGTGAGCATGCCCAGAGGATAGGAGGTGTATTATCTTTTGAAGCTGCCATTACCTTTCTCTACAACAACTACCATTACCTTTCTCTGCAACAAATACCAGCTTATGTTGCTAGAAAATTCCACTCAACCAAGCTCGAGTCAGTTTTCTTAACTAGGCGAATCAAAGTGAGGTGGGTATGATTTCCTCCTCACTCACAATAAGGCTTTGAACTTGCTTGGCTCACAATAAGGCTTTGAACCTGCTCGGCTGGATCGAGCCTTAGGATGTCATCGCCTGCAACATAGAATGGTAGTAGGTCTGTTGGTGCTTGTGGATTTATGTGGCTTAATGAAAATATCAACAAATATGCATATTGATTTCAAAGGTAAGTATTATTACCTTTCTCTGTGGCTTCTCTAGCATAATACAGTCACAGCTACAGTAGAGGCGGTTGACCTAAATGATGACCCCACATACTTTTAGAAGCAAAGATGCACCCAAAGGCTCAGTTCAATTGGTAATTCGAGGGTTCACCTTAATTGTTGTGCTTACACACTAGACTACCCTTCTTCGAAAGCTTCACAAGCTACCTACCATTAGTATTCTCGGAATTCACGGTTACCTACCATTAGTCTTCTCAGGATCACTAGGAGGGGTTTACTGCAAAAGAAGGTCCTAGTTCTTATTTTCTTTTCTCTAGATTGCTATTCTCTTCCCATCAAACTGAAACGTTCTGATTTAGCAAAAGACCGGTTGACACAAGACCTTACCTACTTTACTACTCGATCTCTTCCCTCCCGTCGTCTATCTTTGAGACCCTCTCTCTTTCAGAGAGATTTATCACACTCTTTTTGAAAGAGATCTTTATCACACTCTTTTTTTTTATGGAACAACACTCATTTTTTTACAGAACAACTGATGAAACAAAAATACAGGTAGCTGAACCTTGTGATTAATTGTATATAGAGACCAAAGGCAATATGTAACCTGGCGATACTCTATATTATAGGCCTTTGTCCTTGATGCTGCTAATTAGAATGGAGAAACTCTATACTATACGCCTTTGTCTGTGATGCTGCTAATTAGAATAGTGAAAATATATACTATATGCCTTTGTCCCTCATGCTTTTGATTAGAATGATGGGTTAGATGCTATAGCTCCTTCCTGTGTTGTCCTCACTACCTTTGTTCCTGCAAATTTGTTCCTTGATTTGGAGGATGAGATCCAAGTATGAAAGATTGGAACTTCAGAAGTTTGTGGTGGCTTGATGCAGTGAAACATTATAACTTCAGAATCAATACTTTCGAGACTTGGCCTGCTCATTGCATGGGACAAAGCCACCTGCTCATTCCCTGGGATAACTTGGAATCTATACTTCATTCCTTGGGACAAAGCGAAATAACTTGGGAATTGATACTTTTGACGCTTGGCCTACTCATTCCTTGGGATAAAGCCAAATAGCCAAATTACTTTGTTTTGTCATTTTCTTAACCCATGATTAAAGCAATAAAGAAATTCCAAATTTTCCAGCGGAAATGTTTTAGCAATGCTCAAGAAGATGTATTCTTCATCATCAAGATTACTGTTGTTTTCACGACATTTTTCTTCTGGATCTTGTTGTCTACTTAACTTCTTCATATTGTTGTCTGCTTAATGGAGTAGATGGTTTTCATTCTACAATACACAATTATCTCTCCTCTGTGACTTGTTCTGCATATTTAAAATTTAAAATTTCATTGCACTACACTATCAAATTCCATGCTAGAATTTGGAGTAGACCAACCTATCTAAACATTATATGACGATCCAATAGAACACAACCCTTATGTGCATTCTTTTACAACAATCTATGAAGAGGTTGTTGAGTCAAAACATGTCATCTCATTTAATGCATTTTTTTTGTAGCTAGTTAGCTATGTTGTACACAAAGACTGAGCTTGGACGTGTCATAATGCATTCAAGAACTGACAAGTAGAAGGGAGCAATGAGGGTAGTGCTTATAAAGGGAAAGAGTCAAAGTGAATTGAATTGATTGATTGATCACAATTCCACTTTTAATATTGTTTTACAAAAAAATATGAGTAGTCTGTAAACTAAGTCACTTTAGAGTTGAGATGGGAACATACTTTCCAAACAAAGAGCTTTGTGAAGAACCGCGCCACCCATATTACACATGTGGCCTACAAGGAGCGTATCCCGTGCCTTACTTTCAATGTCTAAGATTATATATTTATTCATCGGATCATGCACGGAGCAAGTTCTCATGTTTTTTTCATTCCAAAAATAACTATGTGACATGATTTATATATGAATTTTTAGATCTGTCCAACTACCTTGTACATCATCACAATTAGTAACCAGATAGTTAGAGTGATTATGACTTATGACAATATTTTTAATGTTGCAGAGAATAACTTTTGTAATCGAAGATAATACAAAGCTTTGAACATCATCAGAATTAGTAACCTGATAGTTAGAGTGATTACGACTCATGACAACATTTTTAATGTTGTAGGGCATATCTTTTGTAATTGAAGGTAATAAAAAGAAATCAGTTGAGATGTGGAACACTATCTGTGATAGTGCTATCGTACATGCAAATGCACTCATGCATGCTGGAATTATTGTAGACACATTCCTCAAAGAAATCTAGTCATATGCCTTTCTTTTGCAAGCTATTTGTCTCACCTACTTATTGCATTTTAGGTGTCATTCACAGGGGTCACCTTCAACAAGGTTGATCTTTGATGGCTCCTTATCTTCCTCGGATTTTTTCACCCGGGGTGGAAAGTTAACCCATATTCAGAAGGTGGAACCTTGTATGCTTTAGGGCTTATCTTGTTTTTGTAAATTGAGAAGATGCTTTTCAAAGTGAAAAAAGGAATTATTTATGAAACAAGTGGGAAATTATGTCCATAACATGGAAATGTGTTTTTGGAGGGCTTGCTGTGGGATTCATAAACAATTAGAAAATCACCCTTGTAACTCTAGCTACTAGTCCCTTTATTGTGACTACAGGGGGATATCAAATATATTTCTCCACAAGCTTGCATAATAGAATCAATATTTCTCCACAGGCTTGCAGAACAAATTCAGGATGCATATCCTGAAGCTGTGAGCATTGCACAGAAGGTTTGGAACAATTTTAGTCAGATTCCTTATATTTTTTGAATAAGCATTATGGTTCAAATATTATCTAAACTTTGAGTGTGATCAAATTGGAGCACTGTTGATAGAAAATTGTATATTAATCTAGTGATTTCTTCATGCAAAAACAGAAGAAAATGACCAAATATGAACCATAGTACAAGTTTTCCTTATATAGAAAATATTGAAGCATCATAGCCTACGACATGATAAAATATGTAAATTCTTTCTTCATGCAGAAACAAAAGAAAACAACTAACTATGAAACACAGTAGCAGTTTTCCCTGTATAGAAAATATTGAAGCATCATAGCATATGACATGGTAAAATGTGTAAATTCTATGAGACAACATATTGGGATCTGTCAATAAATCAAACTAAATTCTTAAAAGAAACATTTTTTACTTTTAATCTTCATATTAACGCTTTATTATAAAAGAGTAAATATTGTTCGTACACGTACTTGATGCACCATGGCTATGTAGCCTTCAACTATGTGCAAGCATAGACGACAAAGGCTACTAGCTAAATTAACATAATAACTGTAGTGCTCCCTAAATCAACATAATAACTGTAAAAAAGGCGTTGTAGCTTGTACAACCTCGAATAGCAAGGTTTGGATTCTTTAATCTGTCCACACTCAGACATATGTTTTTCACTGCACAACCTTGAAAAGAAAGGTTTGGATTCATTAATCTGTCCTACACTCAGACATATGTATTTCACTGCATGATTCTAGCTTAACCTAGCCATGTAGATCTTGTGTGAGGGAAGGAAATTAACATTTGTGTATAGGAGACTAGTTGGATCTGTGTCCAACAAGATCTTGAAATCAAGTTCCCTGCTCTACAATTTTGTTGTGTAAATTCATATTTGGGTAGTTTCTAGATTGTAGATATTTAATTTTCTCGTTCATATGTTTCATGTTTTCCTCCCATTGCAATGTCTTCTTGGTTGGTCCTTATGTTTTTTTTCCTTTTTATGCTTTTGTTTTACCTTGTGTTTTACAACCTCTCCTAGTAATATTAACGATTCGAAATATTATTATTATTATAACAATATTATATCATAATACTAATATTAATATTAATATCAATATTAATATTAATATCAA
>APFE030249713.1:0-106609 GCA_000404065.3 Pinus taeda
CATGACTACTCTCCCTCATCTTGTAGCACAAGCACATTCTCCATATTCTCTACCAGCTCTTCCACAATATCTTGCTTGTCCATCAAAACCATCCACACAACCCAATCAACCACATCACCAAAATACTCCATTCCATACACAATTTCTTGCTCAACTAATTCCACACCCTCACCACAATAAACCAATACAACATGCTTACAATGTTGAACTGCAAAATTTACCCACCCTTCCCACCCATTCTATCTCACATGCGCCATTCGAGAAAACTTACAATGAGATTCAGAATGTTTCAAATTCAGAAATTGTAGAAGTTATGGGAAAAAATGAAGTTTCTTTTAGTATGCATCAACAAGCTATTTTAAAAGCTCAAGAAATTCATGGTATGATGGCTACAGGAAATCAAGAAAGTAAAGGATATATTGAAGATTGGTTTCACTCCATCACTTGTTTGCAACATTGTTCCATGCTTCAACAATTTTTGACCCCATCTTTTCAAGGGAAGTTGGCTTCTCATACCCTAATATTCATTAATATGCATTTTTCAAATTTGGGTATGTACATTTTTGAAGCCTTATTTCGAAAATGGTTCCACTGGAAGTACTCATATACGTAGTCATATTCATTTTTCGAATCAAATAGGTTAGTATAGAAAATAAAATAAATAAGGGAATAAATAAATGCATTTTGTTTTTTTTATCTAAAACTAGTTGTTTTTTTTTTGTTGCAACATGCTATGCAAATCAACATTGGTGATAATTTCTGAATTCATTTGTGTATGTAAATGAATTATAATGAAAATAATAGTTCTACAAACACTCATATTCACTTTTATCACCAATTTGAAAAAATGCTTCAATATCATATTTTTTTGGCTTGCGGGCTTGATGAGATTTCTGGAAAAACAGTCGGGACAGTCATGTTTTGAGGGACCAAAAGTCAATATTTTTGAAACCCATTTCTACCCTAGGTAGCCCTTGATGTCTACTTTCCAACCCAATTTTAATCACTCAATTTGGATTTGAAACGAAAAATTTAGAACCAAAACATTGATAGGATGTCTAGCAGGCAACTCAGGAACAGAGTCAGGACAGTCCGTTTTTGGAGGACTAAATGAATGAATTTTTAAAACCTGTTCCTATGGTAGATTTCCCTATGAATATAGTTTACAATTAAATTGGAATTGCTCATTTTCGATATCGTATGGGGAAGTTATGATCAAAATATTGACCGTCTATTGTAAATCAGCGCTCTTAAAACTCCGTCTTTCCAGCTGTTCTTTACAGTATTTGACCTATCAATTCTTCTTTTATTCAAAACCTGTTTCTATTGGAGATAAATAAATGAATCTACTTTAATTTCCAATTTGAATCATTCGAATCTGACATCAAACGAAAACGTTATGCTTGACATATCAACTATTGGTCTAAGTCGGGTAATCGAAAATGACTCTATTATGCAGGTTGTTCTAACAAAAATTGACATATGATATCATTGAATCTTTAAAATCTGTTTCTACTGGAGATAAACCTTTGAATTAGCTCTCATTTGGCTTTGGAATCACTCAATTTCGACGAAAAAAAAAAGAAATTGTGATTAAAACATTGCAAGTTAGCATGATTGGTCACTGCTCTCTCGCAGGTAACAAATAAATTTTACTTTGTTATTTTCTCTGTTGATTTGTTCTACAGAGTAACTACTTGTTAGGTTTTTTTTACATAATTCTTGGATTAGGGGAGCGCGCGCACCTCTCTTTCTCCATGGTTTAATGTTTTATTGCAGGTAGATACTCGTTTTTTGCAGATCTTGGGAAAATAAAGAAGGTCAATTTATGGACGAGTGATTTTGAAAGAAATTTTAAATGAAACAAAGGAATTTCATCCAACTCATTACCCAACAGATTCATAATAGAAGAAATGAAGAATTGATTTCCATTTGAATATTCATGTCTTGTCACTATTGCCAAATCATTTTTCAAAGAGATCATTTTTTTAATCTTAACATCATAGCTGTTGTAACTTAATTTATTTATTTACATACTGTTTTTAAATAAAATGTTGTTTCTTTTCTGATCTCTCTTATATTTTTTGTTTCAGGTGTTGCTTCATTCAAACTGTAACATATCTTCAACATCAATGCCGTGAACAACTAATTTGTTTTTTTTCATGTTTGCATTTTATGATTGTTCATTTTGTTGTTCCTTTTTTAAAGGAACAACATTTGTGTGCACTTTTGCTGTTTCTGCTGTTCCTTTTCTAAAGGGACAACATTTTCGTTTTTCTGTTCTTTTTTTCAAAGAACAACATCTTTTGTGTCAGTCGTTCATTTTCCACGGTTCATTTTGTCGTTTCTTTTCCACGGTTCATTTTGTTGTTCCTTTTTCACGGTTCATTTTGTTGTTCATTTTCCAAAAGAATGGCAGTTGCATTTTTGCTATTCATTTTCCAAAGTAATGACACTTTTCGTTTTTGCTGTTCATTTTCCAAAGGAACGGCACTTGCGTGTTTGTTGTTCCTTTTCCGAAGGAACGACACTTTCCATTTTTGTTGTTCCTTTTCCAAAAGAACGGCACTTTTGTTTTCGTTGTTCCTTTTCCAAAGGAACGACACTTTTCATTTTTGCTATTCCTTTTCCAAAGGAACGACACTTGCGTTTTTGATGTTCCTTTTCCAAACGAACGACACTTTTCATTTTTGTTGTTCCTTTTCCAAAGGAACGACACTTGCATTTTTGTTGTTCCTTTTCCAAAGGAACAACACATGTCATTTTTGCTGTTCATTTTCCAAAGGAATGACACTTGCGTTTTTGCTGTTCATTTTCCAAAGGAACGACACTTTTCATTTTTGTTGTTCCTTTTCCAAAGGAACGACACTTGTGTTTTTGTTGTTCCTTTTCCAAAAGAACGACACTTTTCATTTTTGCTGTTGCTTTTCCAAAGTAACGACACTTGCATTTTTGCTATTCCTTTTCCAAAGAAACGACACTTTTCATTTTTGTTGTTCATTTTCCAAATGAATGGCACTTTTAATTTTTGATGTTCCTTTTCCAAAGGAACGGCAGTTGCGTTTTTGCTGTTCCTTTTCCAAAGGAACGACACTTTTCATTTTTTATGTTCCTTTTCCAAAGGAACGACACTTGCATTTTTTCTATTCCTTTTCCAAAGGAATGACACTTTCCATTTTTGCTGTTCCTTTTCCAAAGGAATGGCACTTGCGTTTTTACTATTCCTTTTTCAAAAGAACGACACTTTTCATTTTTGTTTTTCCTTTCCTAAAGGAATAACACTTGCGTTTTTGTTGTTCCTTTTCCAAAGGAATGACACTTTTCATTTTTGCTGTTCCTTTTCCAAAGGAACGACACTTGCGTTTTTGCTGTTCCTTTTCCAAAGGAACGACACTTTTCATTTTTGTTTTTCCTTTTCCAAAGGCACGACACTTTTCATTTTTGTTGTTCATTTTCCAAAGGAATGACACTTGCGTTTTTGTTGTTCCTTTTAAAAAGGAATGACACTTTTGATTTTTGTTGTTCTTTTTCCAAAGGAACGGCACTTGCGTTTTTGCTGTTCCTTTTCTAAAGGAACGACACTTTTAGTTTTTGCTGTTCCTTTTTCCAAATGAACGACATTTGCATTTTCACACTTTTTGTGTGTATTTTTGCTTTTTGGTGTGCATTTCCTTTGTTGTTCCCTACAAGAAACACCATTTTTTTAGTGTTTTTGTTGTTCCTTTGCATTTGCATTTTCACACTTTTTTGTCTATATTTTTGCTTTTTGGTGTGCATTTCCTTTGTTGTTCCCTACAAGGAACAACACTTTTTTTGAGTGTTTTTTCAAAGAAGCAACACTTTGGGATTATTTTCGAGAGCAACCCTTCCTTCCTCTTGTGGGATTATTCCTAGTTCATCTCAACCACATTTTAATGATTCCCTTTCATGTCATGAAGTACACTATTTTTATGAGGACAAGACTTATGGATTCTTTTGAAGCAAGTTAATATCATTCACATTATGATCTTTAATAGGACAACCCTTGATCATAGATTATTTTCAAAAATGACACAATTATTTATATACTACTTCACTGCATCGTTTTCTGTTCAACATGATATTGATTGATCATCTTAATACCATGCTGGTTCTACTCTTCCTGGTTATAATATTCTCTATTTGTAATAAATGAGATTATGGGTATATTTTTTTCTATTGACATGTTCAACTTCTTCCACCATCCATACTCTTAAGGAGTACTGAGCCTCCCTCTTTTTATCATAAAAATGTGTAATAACAACAAAATTTTGTTCGCAGATGGAGGATAGGGGGTCTCATTACGAGCCAACCTACCATGTCCATAAGGCTATAACAAAGTGACATTCCCATTATGGCCACCACACCAGGGTTATGATCCATTGGATAGCCAAATTATCCTTGGAACAGGAGGTCTCATCACGAGTCGGCCTGATCACTTTTGCTACATCCCAGTGAATGGCAGTGTATCTGGTTACCACGCCAGCACACTGATCTCTTCTGTAGAATAGCACTGAAACTCTCTAGTTATAAATTGAGGATTCTAGCTCATATGGGTTAAAAAGCAACCCTGCCGAGGCTATGGACACTTGCTGGCAGCAGAGGCTCTGCTTATGGTATTGAAGTTATATCTTATTGTCAATTATTACTATAATACCCTTTTCTTATTTTTTTCTTTTTATCAGAGAAGTTATTTCCTTAATTTTTTTCCCTATTTTGAGCCTTTATGCATGAGAAATTGTTTTATGATCAATCGCATAATTTTTAGCTAGCATACTATCAGTAAAGCATATTTTTCGCATATTGTTGTTCTTTTTATCTTTTTTCATAACTTATAATCAATCCAAAGTATCCTATCTTTTATTCATAACTATCTTTATATACTCTGCTCTCATTATAACCATAACTCTGGTCGTCCTATCATTGATATGTGTACTCTACTGTTGTATTGTTCATTCTCTTGCCTTGCCATCAGCATAACACCTTTCATAGGCTTTATGGTCATGGAATCCCTTTTTCAATTGGTGGGGGGAATGTATGCATTATGGGATTGCATGGGATATGATTACTGCACTCTGCCATAACTTGTTGATTTGACAAAATATCAGTATTGCATGTATACAAAATTTTTTCTTATTGAAATTTTTGCATGCATCTTATCTGTTGTTATTCAAACCCAACACTATGGATTCAAGAACATTGTATGCACAAGTGTGATTTGTTTATAGGAGAACAAAAATTATGCAGGGGAAATTCTATTCATAGCATGACCACACTATTGCAACTAACAGAAACAGCTCGAGCAACTTGCAAACGTGAACAATTCTTCAGACATGATGTGCTTGCTAGATTCCACCTTTTGCATCAATTTCAGCACCAACTCTGCCTACATCAGCTTCAACAAATGCCAGTACATATATTTCATTCCACATTTTTCTCTTGGAGGTAAAACTTGAGGTAAAATAGCATAATTTTCTGATTTATTACGAATTTGGGAGAATTTAATGAAATCAATTTTGAGCATTATTTATCATCCTTCATTCCACATCTTTACCATTTCCCCTTTTTGAGCGGCATATCATCATTCAGTTTGGAGGAGTGTTGATTTCATTCATTTCTTTCTTATGACCATGTCGTTCATATTCTTTATCATCCATTGCTATTCTTATTCCTTCTCAACACCTCCCTTATTCCATGTTGTTTTACACAAAGCATAGAATTCAACAGATAGTAGCAACCACCTCTATTTGTTTTCTAGCATCACATGAGGATATGCTAATCTTTCAGAGAGGGGGCGGAATTGCTACGCATGATGGATGTTTTATGTTTTCTTTCTCATTTAAGGCATAAAATTTCAGTGTAGAAATTGATTTCTATAATATTTTTAAAACTATGAACTCAATTCTTGTGATTTCTGGAAAACACAGACATATCATTAAATATACAAACCCAAACAATTTCAAGTTAAATTGGTTCATAATATTTCGGAAATCATGCACTCTCACCTACAGCCATTTTGTTTGTATCTCATGATCCGTGCATCAAAACGATCTGATTTTTGGATCATAAAGGCATTCATATATTCCAAATCTACTTGCAACATTTCAACAAAAGTTGGTTTGTAGTTTTTGGGAAAATGGTTAACGAAGGTTGTTGTCACTTATATCATATTTTGCTGTAACTTCATTGTTATGCCTTCATCAAGATTGCTAAAATTGAATATTCATTAATTGAGGAAGAATTCATTTGTTCTATCCATTTCATGAGCTGAAATGAACAAATTTTATTGCTTGGTTAACACATGGGTTTTATCTTTGGGTTGCATGAGGACATGCAATATATTCAGTTTTTTATTGCATGAGGACATGCAATATATTCAGTGTGGGGGTGTGTTGGGCCATGAATATGACCACTTTTTTAACACTTATTTCATCCATTATTACTTTTCTTTATCATGTTATTAATCACGGTTTATCATACAATTCTATTTTATAATGATTTATGCTCTTATGAATGAATATTATTTATTCTCCTTTATTTCTAATAAATTGATGATTATGCATGATTTTATCAATGATAGTTTCAATAAATTAGTTGTAACATTATTCACCATTTTTAAAATCCAAGATAATTTCTAGATTGAAGATTTGACCATTAAAAGTGCCAACTCAGAAATTCACTGGAATAAGAAGTGACAGTTTTACGCTTGAGATTCTGCACAAATGAAGAAGAATTTGGAAAATCTAGAACATCGGTTTTGTCTAGAACGGACCCAATTAACTTTATGAAAGAATGGTTTTTCCAAACTCGGCTTTTATTGAGAGAAACGCAGGGTTCTTTGAGCACACTTTTCTCAGATTTGTTATTGCGGCCGTCCTCCAAATCTCAGCTGCAAAGACAAAATTCGCCTTGCTCTTGTTGAAATATGGATGGAAATATATCTTCTTGTTGATCAATTGGTTGGAAACAATCTAATTTTGTAATAGAAATCATGTTGTAATTATCTTTATTGTAACTGCTCTCTGCTCTCTCTCTATTTAAATGAGAACAGAGATGAAATAAGGGGTTGATTAATTTGGAGATGGATGATGAATTTAGAGATGGAGACTTAAGGATTCAGAATTATGATTTGAATTAGAGATTTAGAAGTAAGGGTTCATGATAGAATAGGAGGAAAAGGAGATTGTTGCATGTTGTAATTCTCAGAGCTTCAGCGATTGTACTGATTTTACAATTTGATGATTAATACATGATTTGGGAGTTGTTTTTCATTCTGTTCATCTGAAGTAACCCAGTAGCATCCGTTGGTAGCTAAGGGCCCAGCCTCCAGTGGAGTACACTGTTGCTGTTGTATATTATCTTCTTGGTTTATGCGTGGTTTTGCTTATTAGCGTTATTTGGTAATCTGGTATGTTTTGTTATTTTACATCACGGTTCTGTTATATTCGATTCATTTTCAACTAAGTAATATCGTTCTCAATGCCAGGAATGTCGTATTGATTCATCTTGACTTGGTAACACATTGCTATTCTTTCAATCATTGATATAACGTTTCTGATCCTTATAGAATATATTGTTGTTCAATTACAATGTATCCGTGTTGTAACACTCTTTAATTGGTATTACTGAATTCAACTTAGAAATTATATTTCCTTGCGATTGTTGAATCTATTGACATTGCTGTTCCATTACAAAATACACTCGTATTCTTTATAACTAAGACTGATAATTGGATTACCAGATCAGATCACTATTAAGGGTGTCGTGTGTTAAGTTATTATGCATTTGTATTTGGCTTTCAAGCGCTGTTTCATATTCTATCATTAATTAGTGTTGTTCTATTTATCGTGTGCTATTTGATTCATCTTTAAATATAGGGGATTTCCATTTGATTTCTGTAGAACACGATTGTTGCATTTATTCTTGTAGACGAAGGTGTTGTTGCTTATTGAATTCAGTTGCTGTTCAATTTCCTGTTATTCGCATTATCTTTGCTTTGGTGTGCAGAACAATCTAAAACTGTAGTGGGCATTGGCGTTTGTTGTCTAGTCCTCAGATTGATGATATGTTCCTTGATTACTTTTGGTTACATCAGTTTCCAAAGGGATGAGTTATTGTTACTGGACCCTTGACTGATACATTGCTCATTTTCCCGAATGAATGATTTAGGCTTCAAGGTATTTTGCTGTAAGTAGATTTTCTTTCAAGCATTCATTTACTTTTGTATTTTAACCACTATACTGCAAGACATTACTCTTGATTAAATAGCCACCTCAGATTGAGTACAATCTTGAAATAAAAATTCATCCTTGGGTTAACAATTAATGTGAGGTAATTAAGAGTTAAAAAGACACCTTTTTATCACTCGACAACACCAATAGTATCTCCCTAAAAATTCTCAAAGTATAGCCCCTGATCACTTAGATGAGTGCTTAATTTATAGGCAAATGATGGTGGTTTGTTATAAATTAGGGTATTGAATGGCCTTCCAAACTTAAAGTTAGTTTCCATGGAAGAAGGAATGAGAGGATAGGAGGTTATTTAACTCATTCGCTATCCAATTTCGAGCTCATAGGAGATGATAAATGCGGGAATATTCTAGATGGCTCCAAAATATAATAATACTCCCAGAACCCTATGTGAATTTCGCTCAATCTTGCCCATCGCTGGTCAAAGTGGGCCTAAGTTATCTAGAAAGCACCCTAACATGGTCCTACCTGCACTAAAGTGCACTTACCCCTGTCCAACACTACGCTGGTCCCTCAAGGATGCATTTCTGGAGGAATTGAGGCCAAGAAAATCTCAAGAAAGGAGGCATTCAAACTGTTGACCTATCTAGGGAATGTAGCAACTGAAATAGGGTTTGATGAGCCCCAATAATATTGATCTTGATGATGGGAGTGATGTGCCCAAATGGTTCTATAACAACTTCCCCCTAAAGCATGAAGTCAAAAATATTAATGTTGAGTGATATGCTTTACAATGTGATGGGGAGGTCTGAAGTGGATCGTGACCTGCATCGATTACAGTATATAATATCATGACATTTTTATTGTTTCTCATGATTTTTTGTGGTAAGTCATACCCATGCTCAACATATAAATTTTATTTACACATGCATAGTTAGTCGTCTACATATATAAAACCATGATAGGATGACCATCACTGGCCTTCGACCTAGAGATTTTGTATGGTGTTCGACATCGAAATGTCCATTCACACCATGCAAAATATACTATAGTCGCCAATTTTTTATGTGGAATTTTGCATCTACAGATAAACACAATTTCCCTAGGTGGGTAGCTACACCTAGAACAACAAATTAAAAATTCTTAACCTTTTTCTATATAAGATAAATAAGACAGGGGACCTACTTGTTATCTTTTGCTTTCCCTTTGTCTCCTTTGTTTGGCTCTCATCACTACTTCTATAACTTAAGTCGCTCAACAAGTACCTACAATCATAAATAAAGGACAAAAACCAATCACAGAAAGAGATCTATTTACTATAAGAAAATGGAATCAAAAGCATTTACACATATAATCATCACACATAAAGACAAGAATATGGGAAAAGGTGTAAACAATTTTATTAAGTAGAAGGAATAATTGCAACCATGAAGTCTGATCCATTGCCACTCTTCCAGCTTGGGTTCCAACCAACATCACATCAAAATAACAATAGTCCAACATCATAACAATACTTACCTACAATCTCAAACCTCACACCAACAGTATCTCGTTACAAATTCTTGAAGTCCAGCCCTCGATCACTTAGATGAGTGCTCAATTCATAGGCAAATAATGGTGGTTTGGTCATAAATGAGGGTATTGAGTGTCCTTCCAAACTTAGAGTTAGTTTCCATGGAGGAAGTGATGAGAAGATAGGAGGTTACTTAACTCATTCCCTATCCAATTTCGAGCTCATAGGAGATGATAAGTGTACGATTCTTCTAGATGGCTCCAGAGGATAAGAATATTCCCAGAAACCTATGTGAATTTTGCTCAATCTCGCCTAGCATAAGTCAAAGTGGGACTAAGTGCTCTAGAAAACACCCTGACATGGGCCTACCTACACTGAAGCACACTTTGCCTTGTTCAAGGCTATGCTGGTCACTCAAGGAGGCATTTTTGGTGGGATTCAAGTGAAGAAACTTTGAGGGAAGGAGGCATTCAAAGTGTTGACTTGTCTATGGCACGTAGCAACTGAAATAGGGTTTGATGAGCCCCAATAATACTGATATGGATGATGGGAGTGATGTGCACAAATGGATTTGTAACACTAGTTGAGGCACATAGGAACACAAGCATGGCCCATTACCAATGAGCCTGGTAAGTACCCCGGTGGAGTTACTTGCATCACCTCCCTGCGTAGGAAGCCTTTCTCTTCTTTCGCCTTATTCATTTTTCATTTTGGATTTTTTTACTTTTCATTTTTTTTTTTTTTCAATTTCATTTTCAATGTGCGTAGTGTTGGAAAATATTGAGGGTGGGGGGGGAAGGGGGTTAATCAATATTCCTTAGCAATTAGAACTTTTAAATATTTTCAAAGCATTAACTAATTGTCAATTATTATTAATGTTTATGCACTAATAACAATAGATAAAAGAACACAGGAGGCACAAATATTTTAGGTGGAAAACCCCCTCCGGCTCAAAAACCATAGAATGCTTAAATTCTAATAAATTCTTTAATATTTAACCCCAACTGAAATGAAAGAAACAACTTCCTAGAATTCCAGAAAAGCATTCTTCTGCAACTCCCACTAGATGGACACTCCAATGCCCGAGATTCTTTAGTAGTCAACTGAACAGATGCCCCAACACCCAATGAGCTACAACTCACCCTAGCACCACCCTACCACCCTAAATTTTTCATAGGCTTGAACCTATTGGTGACTTCACGCACTAGCCTAGCACCACCCTACCACCCTATAGAATAATAAAAGAAGAATGGACTCCCGTACCAGGGAAAATGGTCCACTTTACAATGATATAGAACGATGTAGAAGAAGAAGACACACTAAACCATAACCCCAACTATGCCACAACCACCTGATGATGATCCTAGACCTCCCAACACTACCTCTTCAACTCTTGGTAGATAGATAGTTGTACAAATTTTACAAATATGCTTTTAAAATGACTTTGTACAATGATACTTCTACAATGTCTATATGCAGTGTTGCCCACTTGAAGATTTCATGTGGTGAAATTCTCGTTGTTGTTCTCCACCTTGATTGCTGATCTTGTCATGCTACCCTTTCTCATTATTTAGAACATTAGATTTTGCATTGAGTCTTCTCTTGATGAATATATAATACGTGCGAAAAGTCTTCAAGGAATACCCATGAGATGATAATAGCAAAACTTACCTCATCCTACAGAACATATGTCAGTGCTAAACAAAAAACACAAATTATAATACAAGGAACCTAATGAAATTAAGGGATGAACATACATATACATAGATACTTACCTGTATCTTACCTTTGTTGCATCATTTTGTTTCCCCTTGCTCTTTTCTACCCTAGAAAGTCTGGTCCTTTGCACCCCTTGACATCAATTGATCTAGTTTTTCTTTCCTTCTAGGAGCATAATATTTAATATGATGTATCTCTATTATTTAAAATCCCAAATATGTGATCATCACTTTTGTAGTAGGCGTTTGAGTATTCTTTCAAATGCCATAGGTCTAACCCAATTTGGATTCTTCAAGACAAAGTTATGCCCAATCTCTCACAATGACCTAATTATGGACTAGTTCAGTAGAGCGAACTTGTACGATGTGTCGCATTTCATTGTTTCCTCCTTAGGCTCTCAAATTTATATACAGAAAACTATAATATGTTTGCTATCCACTACTTTTTACAGAATTCCAATCCTCTTCTCAGAGCAAGAGTTATGATTATATTCCCAAGGTCACTTCTTTGAGATGAAATTTGGCAGCCTACAAAAACCCTAACTTCCATAGACCATATCTCTGAACATATAGCGAACTAAGATCTGAAATTTGGTCGCAATGTTCATCAGGATTTTGAATCAAATGGGTTTTAATTTTATAATCTAATACTTCACATAAATGATGTTATAGCGCAAATTCCATGATCCCTGATTTTGGAGGATATATCAAATTTTTTTTATAGAGTTGAGAGGGGCTTCTATAGAGAATATTGGAGGGATTTTAGGAGCTTAAAAAATTATTAATTATTGACTATTCAATGACCAAAACCAATTATGACTTCCATGCCACAACCACATAGGGTATTAGCCCACTAACTGGGGTTACTAACTATAGAAAATCTGATGTAGGTTAACCTGATAATGCAATATAAATCAAAGCAGAATACTATAACCTACTTCTACTATCAATTTTGTGGAAGCTTAGAGATTGAGCTGAACAATATAACTAGAAGAAGAAGAATCAATGCATAATACACATGAAAATACTTTAGGGAATGCCTCAGCTAAAAACCCCACACTATTGTATTATCATAGACGTGGAAATACATAGGAATTATACAAAGCCTTATCTCTCACACCTAGGCAGCTCTTAGTACAATCCTCACACATGCTCACATGCAATATTGGCTTCTCTCCAACCTTCCTCTCTTCCCTCCAAGCTCCTATTTCCTTGCCCTGTTCCCCTGGGATGATTCTCCTGTTACTAAGTGGATGGTCTCTCTCCAAAACTGCACAATCCTCAAGGATTAAATCCTTGACTGAATGCATTAGTTTTCTATTTGAGAAAACACATGCAACTAATAATACATTGTTCTTGACTTTAATCTCAACTAGGTCTTTCTTAGAATAGACTTTCATGAGTTTATGATGAGGGAATTTTCAGTTAACTAGAGTAGCACTAGTTGAGTGCATGCATGCATCAACTCACTATTAACTCACTTTTAGGTCCTCAAATAGTTTGGAACTAATTTAACTGGACTTAACTCAGTAAACTAAGTTAATTAATTACAAATCAATTATAACTCAATCTTATCTCCTTAATTTAAGGGATAACTCTTGCATGACTTTAGAAAGACTTCTAACTTGAATTTCTCCAACTACATAATTCAAAATGAATTAATTAATTATTTCCAAGTAGCTATTAAGACTAAATTTGATTTTAATTCACAGTTTAATTCAAGGAAAAATTAAATTGGAATATTCTTGTTGCCACATTTCAACACTTCCTATCAACAAGAAAGGGATTATCTGCCACCCTGATCTTGTCTCTATGGAACTCAAATTTACACTCTGATAATGCCTTTGTCAAAATGTCAGCATCTTGCGCCTCCGTTGAAATATACTGCAGAAACATGATCCTCTCAATCTGTGAAAAGCCTTGGGAAATAAATCTTGATTTATGCTTCTCCACACTACCATCAATAGCTTGCTTTACCTTGTAAAGCAAACAGGAACTCACAACTTACTTGTTCTTCGGTCTCTAAACCACGTCCCAAATGCTATTATGAACTATGGAGTCATACTCCTCCACCATAGCATCAACCCAAATCGGTTGTTGCATTGCTTCCTCAAAGGAATATGGCTCAGTCTCAACACATTCCCGAGCAAGGCCATGTATCCAATGTACCTCTCAGGTGACCTCCTCTATCTGTGCTAAGAAGATGGTGCTCCCATATTCTCTCTCGCATCCTCCAACAATTTATCAACTTCTCTTGTTCACTTCCATCCATCTCTCAAAGACTCTGCTTGAGTGGATGTCTCAACTCCTGGAAGCTCTACATGCGGATGCTCCACATCAGTCTAAGGCTCCTCCTCCTTAGGAACCAATAGTTCCTCCATAGCCTGTAGTTGGAGCTCCCTCTCAAGGGGAACTCGCATGGAGCTCTGCTCACCAAACTTGAGATCTCTCTGAACCATTGTCCTCCGACTAGTAGGAAAGTACACCCGATAGTTGTGAGGTGTATCAGTGTACCCCACAAGTATCCCCAACTCTGTTGTTAGCTCAAGATTCCTCCCTACATCCTTTTTCCCATGACAATATACCGATGAGCCAAAGGTCCTAAAGCGACCCACATCTGGTCTCTTACAGGAGAAAGCTTCCTCCAGTGTCTTCTTCCCATGTATGTGATGCAGGATTCTATTCTGCAAATAAACGGTTGTGTTGCATGCCTTAGCCCACAAGTGAAGTGGTAGGCCTTGGTCATGCAACATTACCCTTGCTACCCCTACAATAGTTTTATTCTTCCTCTCAGCCACCCTATTATGTTGTGGATTATAAGGTGTTGTCAACTCTCATTTAATTCCTTTCGCTACACAGAAGTCCTTAAAATCTTGAGAGACATATTCTCCACCATTGTCACTTCTCAAGGCCTTGATCTTCTTCCTTGACTCTTTCTTGACCAAACATTTGAACTCACAAAACTTTGTGAAAGTTTGGTCCTTCTTCTGCATGAAATAAATCCAAAAATTATGAGAATATTCATCAATGAAAATCACATAATACATTTGCTTCATTGTGGATTTCATTGAGAATGGTCCACACAAATCAGTATGAACTCGATCTAAGATAGCCTCTGCTCGACTGTCTCTATCGTAAAAAGAAGAGTTGGTGTACTTTCCCGAGGTACAACCTTTGCTTGTCTCAACTTGCTCAAGTTTACCTTTGGGAAGTCCTGTAGGTATCTGTTGCATTATCCTCAAAGCCCTATGATGCAAATGGCCCAACTTCCTGTGCCACAACTTGCTAATGTCTTGGATTTGCACCAATTCTACTTTTGTACTTAATGCTGCACAATCATCTACCTCTAGTTTATAGATATTCTTCACCCAAATCCCTATCCTCTTTGTCTGACCTGTGGCTATGTTTCTTAGGAATGCATTTCCATTACTGAAGACAGCATCGTAGCCTTTGTCCTCCAACATCACGACTAATACCAAGTTCTTCTTCAATCTAGGCACATACATCACCTTTGTTAAGGTGAGAGGAGCTCCATGCTCCCCCTTAAAAGCAATTGTGCCCACTCCTAAAACACTATATTCCATCATCACCCATATCTATGTGCATCTTTACGTCTTTCTCCTCGAAGGCACTGAATAAATTTTTATCAACGGTCATGTGGAATGAGGCTCCACTGTCAAGATACTAGACACAAACCATCATCACTGACACCATGCATGCGATGAGGGTAAAGTCCATTTCAAACTGAGAGGCTAATGCCTCACCTTCCGATCCTTTTGAGGATATATTCTTGGACTTCTTCAATGGGAAATTAGCTGCATAATGTCCCATCTTATAACAATTAAAGCATCTTACTTTAGGCATGTCAACCTTCTTCCCTCCATGAGAAGAATTCAATTTGAAATGGGAATCGTTCCCCTTCCCTTTCCTTGCCTTACTTGATAAGGTCAAATTTTCTTCATCATCATCTTGGATGAAGAACCATCTCATGCGCTCCTCCTAATCTCCTCCTGCATAAGATCTGACCACAATCGTTCCTAATCTTGTAGTTTCTCCCTTCCATTCATAGCGTCCTGGTAGCTATTCCAACTCTTTGGAAGGCCAAGGAGAGTGAGGCTCAACATATCATCGTTGGTAGTAGTTATTCCCACACTACCAAGCTCATCTCTATAGGTGGTGAGCTTGTTTAGATATGTAGAAATAGTATCGCCATTCCCCATCTTGATTCTTCAAAGCTTATCCTTGACATCCAATTTCCTCTGGTCACTACTATTCTGGTAGAGGTCCTTCAATGCCTTCCACATTGAAAATGGAGTATCCTTCCCATGGATACTCAAGACAATATGGTATCGAATTCCCTCAAGGATGATCCATCTTACCTGTTAGTGTCAGTCTTTGCAGCCTTCCTCCAGTGATCAAACATGCTCTTACAAAGTGACTTTAAGGTGTTAAGGTCAAATTTTGTCATTTCAGTGAATCTTCAAGCAAAATTTGGTCAATAGGCATTAAGTATAGGGTTTGATTTCACTCCTTTCAAATTTGTCCAAATGTTAGTCCGTGTCACCATTCAGCTGAGTGTACCATCATTCAAAGGGTTTTCATCATCATGTCAAGTTCCAATGGGTAATTTTACACCTTGTTCATACTTCAATTGTGCCTAGGCAAAGTTCATTTCGCTCCCCTAGGGTTTTGAAGCTAATTTCTCTTGGATGGTCAAATCATCAACAAAAATTGTATCTTGATTTTCATACACCTTCCCCTATCCATAATGTACCTTATTAAACACTTCCCATCACTAAAATCCCCCAAATTCCTCATTTTTGCACAAACCCTAGTTTCTTGCTACAACTTGGCAATTTTCTAGGCTAGGCATGTGTTTTGCCCATTTGGACCCCTTCCCCTCACTCAATCTCCGAAATTCCATTTTCCCTTACTTCCTAACATCCCTCCCCACCTCCAAAATTTTCTCAAGAATCTAGAAGCCCCTTATCCCCTTCATTTCGATTCATTTCAACAAATCCCTTATTCCACACATCAGGATAAGTTTCACTCAAATGATGTTTCTGAGCAATAAAAGATGAATTTTAAAAAACTAATAGATGCTTTTGTCTACAACAGGCCAAGGAAGAAAAACCTCCTTCACAATTTAGACAGATGTCATGGTTTTAGAGAAATATCAAAAATACCATTCCCTCGGGAGAATTGATGCACCTCTGAAGTGACCTTGGGAAAATCAAGTTTTCTCCTAGCTTGGTTGGCCAAATGACTTGCTTCATGAGTAAATGATAACTATACATAAATATATTTCCAATGAGCTATCATGAGCTCAATTTGGAGTTGAGGAATACCTTCAAAAGTTGACTGCAACAACACTCTTCCTTGAGGCAACCTCATTTGGCACATTTTGACCAGTCTTGGGAAATTTGAATTTTGACAGGGCAAAAATTGAAAAATGCCAGTTGGTTTGGAAAGTAGACTCAAAGAAATTTCCAATGCGTTATCCAAAACCCAATTTGGACACTAGGAAGGCCTCCAAACGTCTCCTAAAAAAATCACTAAAAAATAGGGTTTGGTGGCGCGACGCATTGGGCTGCATTTCTCAGTGCAAAAATACACTGGCGTAGTGCATAGGGAAGGCGTTGGGCTTGAGGCATGGCACATAGAGCTGCCAAGCCCAATGTTCTCAAAAAATTCACCAAATCACCCCAAATCACATGGATTTTCCTTGTGACAAGTAGGTAGACCCTTCATCATTGTTTTTTCATCCATGTTTGGTGCTTATGTTATGATGATTGATGTGGTGAGTGTGTAAACAAATAATCAAACCCAACCCTACCATTTCAAATTCCTCAAACAAATATTGCTGCTTAGGGTTTCAAAACTATTTGCTACCAAGTCTATCCTCTTTCCATCATTCCCTTATCCTAATTTTCCCTGATTTCATTGTTCACTAAGTTCCTCTACCCCCTAAATTCAGTAATCCCCTATCCCAAGTTCCCTTTCCCAAATTTCCTAATGTAAAACCCTAAACCCTAATCCTATACATAAACTCCCAAACCATCCCATATCTCCCTAACTAAACCCTATCCCAACAATCCCTCAAATCATTCACTGTTTCCTCTCCCACAGTCCCTCATTTCACTGTTTTCCCTTGGTGCCAAAGTCAAGACACATCATAAAATCATCTATTTTTATCAAGACAGTCCAATCACCAGTAGAGATGGCATCTGATCCTTCATATGAGTATGAGGGGGAGACCCACAATGATTCGCCAATAGAAGTACATGCACCCAGGAGGCCTCATAGAGGTGGAAAAAACATAAAGAAAAACCGCCAAGTTGCCCTAAAGGAGGAGGGGACTTCACCTGAGCAAGAGATCAATGTTGATTGAGAGATTTGGCTTGAGAGGGTCAAAAATAATCTTGAGAAGCTGTTGGAAAAGGAAAACAAGGACAAGGACATGCTCAGGCACATGAAAAACCATTATTGGGCACTAACTCATGTTTGCAAAGCAAGAATCAAAACTAAGTAAGGCATCAAAAAGGCGAAGAAGGAAAAAAGAGCATGATCGACTCCAGATATTGGCTGAGGCATCCTTGGCCCATCATAGCTCTTGATAGAGAAATTCCAGCCTATATTTCAAGAAATTTGGACCAATTTTTGCATTTTGAAATTTTTTTGCACTAAAAAACAGGGTTTTCCTCCCTATGCGTTGCGCCACGTGGCGCGCGCTTTTGTTAGAGAGATCCAAATCCAAAAAAAAATTGCATTTCTAGATTTTTCATGAAAAATTATGGTTTCTGGTGCATGACCAAGAAATTTGGGCAAATTTTGAACCCTCAGGAGGTGAAAAACACTCAAAACATGAACTCACTGCCCCTATTTTGACACACAGGAAGCAGCCTTCGGAGATTTGACCTTTGGAGAGGAACATGGACACCAAATTGAAAATTTCTACTTGGGTTGGAAAGTAGATAGGCAGGGCTTTCTAACAAGCTATCATGAGCTCAATTTGGACTTCGAGAAGTGCCTAAAATCAGTGCCAAAGTGGCACGATGCATAGAGAATTAGGCGTGGCACATAGAGGAAAATTTCCCTGTTTGACTCATTTTTGCTCTGTTTTTCGCCCAGTTTTGCCTAGTTTGACTTTTTCACTCCTAATGGAAGCTTTATGATGTAATTTGATGAACATTGAGGGATCATGATGTAAATATGCTATATTTTTACTTGTATAGGTAGATTCATCAGTTTACAGGTTGTTTGAAACTAAATGAATCAGTTTCCTTGTTCTTAGAGGCAAGTTGTTATGATGCCTAGATTCCAATTCTCAGTTTAGGATCAATTGGATCATCTCCTAAACATGTGAGCTCGACCCCTAGAGGTAAGGAGGAGCTATGTTTGTCTATATTATGTTTCTTTTCAGTCATTAGCATGGTTGGACACTTGGGATTGCTTGGCACATCATTGTACATTCAATCTCTGCATTTTGGCTAAGGAAAGACCAGGGTTTTGCAGCACTTGTTGGGATCCATGTGGCTTTGTGTTTTGATGGTGTTTTTCTCTATGTAATTGTAAGTTCATTGATGTTTATGTGTATCATTTTCACTTCTCTTTGCTTCTGAAATTAAACAAATGAGAGATTAAGGTAGAATTCACTGGACTGTTGTGTTGTGCCTTGAAATTTTGTTTAATTTTCAATGTTTTCATCTGTTTGAGGAGGACTCTTGAGACTCTCTTTCCCTCCTTGTCTCCTCACCAGTCTGATCCATCCATTCATTCAATATAAAGCATCAAAATGATTGCCTTCCTTGCCCCAATCAGAACTCTGCAAAAACTAGGCCTCATCCCTAGACCCAAATTTGCCTTTCCCTTTTTCCAACAAAAACCGCCAAAAAATCAAATCAAATCCTTGCACTTCATACCTAGCCCAAGATTAGTTGTTATATCAGTCATCTCAAGCCTCACAAATTATCTTTTGCTGAGATTGACCCGGAGAGAGCCCTCCCCTGTCCTCATAGGGCTAGCTACGAGGTTGAGCGTGGTTTGATGTGGACCTAGAATCTTACCGTTTCAACCTGAGGTAAATCTAGGCTCTAACATCGCCTTTGCCACACACTTCTTCCATTCAACCAACTCTTGTGAATTAGTTGAAGCTGGCTTTGGGATTTCTTGATCAATGAGTTCCTTAAAGCCATTGTCTTCTAATACAACCTCCATTCTATCTTTCCATGCTATGTAATTCGATCTACCTTCCAATACATACTTGAGTCTCAAGCCATAGAACACCATTGGTAAACCTTGAGGTATGATATGAATTTGATTTCCACCTACAACCCTGAACTTCAAACTTCGAATTCTCTTCTCAGTATGCAATTCACAGCTCCGATACCATGTAGAAAATTTCTACAAATCTAGCTCTGATACCATGTAGAAAATTTTCTATAGGTTAACCTGATAATGTAATATAAATCAAAGCAAAATACTATAACCTACTTCTACTGTCAATTTTGCGGAAGCTCAAAGATTGAGCTGAACAATATAACCAGAAGAAGAAGAATCAATGCATAATACACATGAAAATACTTTGGGGAAAGCCTCAGCTAAAAACACCACATTATTGTATTATTATAGACGTGGAAATACATAGGAATTATACAAAGCCTTAGCTCTCACAGATAGCCAGCTCTCAGTACAATTCTCACATATGTTCACAAGAAATCTTCGCTTCTCTCCAACCTTCCTCTCTGCCCTCCAAGATCCTATTTCTTTGCGTTGTTTGTGTGGGATGATTCTCTTGTTACCAAGTGGATGATCTCTCTCCAAAACTGTGCAATCCTTAAGGATTAAATCCTTGATTGTGTGCATGAGTTTTCTCTTTGAGAAAACACATGCAACTAATAGTACATTGTCCTTGACTTTAATCTCAATTGGGTCTTTCTCAGAATAGACATGCATGAGATTCTGATGAGGGAATATTTAGTTAATTGGAGTAGCACTAGTTGAGTGCATGCATTTATCAACTGATTGTTAACTCACTTTTAGTTCCTCAAATAGTTTGGAACTAATTTAATTGGACTTAAATAAGTAAACTGAGTTAACTAATTACAACTCAAATATAACTCAATGTTATCTTCTTAATTTAAGGAATAACTCTTGCATGACTTCAGAAATACTTCTAACTTGAATTTCTCCAACTAATTAATTCAAAATGAATTAATTAATTATTTCCAAGTAGCTGTTAAGACTAAATTTGATTTTAATTCACGATATAATTCAATGACAAATTAAATTGGAATATTCTTGTTGCCACATTTCAACACTAACTTCAAACATGAATATCTCTCAAACCATGAAGAATTACTTGGCGTGCCATATATCAACGGAAACATCTCGACAAATAGAATCCATCTAGAAGATCCTTGGCTCAAAATAGAGTAAGTTGTAAAGTCAATATTCCCTTGCAAAATTTTGATAGCCCCTTGTGCTGCTTGGGTTGACATCAATGACAACCTCAGATCATCCTTAGATCAACAATATCCCCCTTTGGCATTGATGGCAACAAAAGTACTCCCCCTGCAATTAGGGCACCTCTTCCTACTACCTTCTCTCCCCCTTTGACATCAATGCCAAAGGGTAACTCCCCCTGACACACAACCATCCTACGGACCTGTACACACTTCCACTCCCCCTTTATTTTATGAATAAGGAAAATCTACTGAGAACTTGGGAGAATCCCAAGCTTCTAGCAAATGTATTCAAATGCTTCACGAGGTAAAGGTTTAGTGAAGATAACAATGATTTGTTCTTTTGTACCAACATATTCAAGTTTGATATTTTTTTCAACGACTTGTTCTCTAACAAAATGATATTTTATCGGAATGCGTTTTATTTTTAATGCATGACACGATTCTTGGAAATGCTAAGGGCACTGGTGTTATCACAAAATATGGGAATAGGCTCACTGAATTGCACCTGAAGACCTTGCAAATTTTGTTTCACCCAAAGGACTTGTGTACAACAAGCTATCACTGCAATGTATTCTGCTTTTGCTGTAGATAACGAGATTGAGGTTTTTTTTTGCTCAACCATGATACAAGACAACCACCTAGATAGAATGCTACTCCACTAGTACTCTTACGATCATCAATGCTTCCTACCCAATCTGCATCTATAAAGGCTTGAATAATGAGATTGTTGCGTTTGGGATACCACAAGCCATATTCTATTGTACCCTGTAGATATCCAAGAATTATTTTAACGACAATGATATGATATTCTTTTGGTGCTGCTTGGAATCTTGCTACTTGTCCAACTGCCTTCATTGCATTACGTCGGGAGGTTATCACATATAGGAGACTAGCAATCATGTATCTATACAATATTTGATCCACATCCTTTGACGAATCTTTTAAGCTTAACTTGCAACCTATTATCTTGTGGGTAAGGACTCGCTTGAAATCTTCCATCTGGATTTTTGAGCATTTCCTTGATGTACTTGGTTTGATATATGAATATTCCTTTATCCTGCTGAGAAATCTAAAGCCCCAAAAAGTATGTTAGCTCTCTAAGCATATACATTTAAAACTCACTTTTCATTTTTGTGGCACGAGAAACATCTTGATAGCTTCCATTCTAGAAATGGGACAAAATGTTTCTTTAAAATCGATTCCTTCAACCTCTGCATATCCTTTTCAGGCTAATCTTGCCTTGTTCTTGGTAACCTGTATTCCTTCAACTATTTTTCTCCCCTTGAACATATAATGAAACTTCCATACTATTCAAACTACCTATCTGTCAATCGTAGACTTGTATCATATACTATTGCATAGACTCCTCATCTTCAAATTTCTACGAGTCGATAAGCTAAATTGTTCAAAATAATGTGTCATTTAATGAATTGTCTTGACTTGAGTCATTAACCAAAGCAATTATTGATTCCTCACAATCTGTTACAAATCATGAAAGAATAATTGTTGGGACCTTATTTCCCTCTTGCTTTTCCTGTTCATTTTGTACTTGTTCATCCTATACCTATTTTCCTTTCCAAACATTCTTATTCTCATCTTCAAGATTTTCATTCATGGTTGATTCCATATCCTACCTGTAGTTACGAGCTACGTGTCCATATTTATGACCTTTGTAACATTTGATGTTATTCACAGAAGATTATGTTTGGTGTTTATCACATGATCCTGCAAATTTTCTTCTAGCGTTTTGCTGATAATAGTTGTACTTGCTTGGAACTTCAAAATCCCTAACCATATGTCCAAAATTGTTACATTTGTAACATTCGACATCTTCTCTCCAATGATAAAATTTGTGGATATTATTCAGAGTTATGGAATATCCATTTCTGAGAGATCCCCTGGAATTATATTCATTCCAAACATACATGTGACATTATGAAGCTCTATGTCCAAATTTTCCACATGAATAACAATAGACATGAAAGATATGTTGGTACCTGGATGCAAATCTTCATCGAGGAATTGTCTTCTAAGGCTGTTCTTGTGAATCTTGTCTAATGAAGTCTACATTCATGTCAGATCTCATAGGTTGATTGTATTTTGTTGTAGAAGGTCCTACTTCTTCTTCTTTGTAACCAAGGCCAGTTCTGTCATTCTATGATCATTGATTATTGATGAGATCTTCCAATGCCATTGAGCTGTTGGCATAGTTTTGGACATTTTTTCCCTTCTTCACTTCTTTACACAGTGAGACTACTTCGGCTTCTAATGCTTCCCTTTATTGGTTGCTTTCTTCCAGTTTCTTTTGAAGTGACTCTTCAATACATTTGTGTTCTTCAACTTCAATTTTGAGACCTTAAACTTGTTCTTCAAGTGTATTGGAATGGATCTTCTCAGCCTTGAGCTATTTTATAAGCTTGATTGCCTCCTTAGAAAATTCTTCTATGGTCAAACCTTCTTCTTCGTTGTTTGATACCTCTTGTTTATTATGCTTGGCCATAAACAATACTCTCTCATTGGCTTCTTCTTCCCTGTCACTGTCTTCATCGGATGATGAGATATCTTCTTTAGAGAGAAAATTCCTTTTGAATCCTTTCTTCTTGCCTCGCTTGTTGAATTTATTAAAGCATTTCTTTACTTTTGAGTTTCCATCACTTCTGTTCGGACATTTTGTTGCGAAATGCCCAACCTCACCACAACCAAAACATATCAATGGAAGTTTACCTTTGAATTTTCCCTTACCAATTTTTAGTTTTCTCGTAAAGTAAGCATATTCTCCATATGAAAAACTTTCTTCATCATCTTCCTTTTCTTCACACTTGGAGGTGCAAGTGAAGGCCTTTGCCTTTCGAGGTTGTTTGTCCTTATTGTTTTTCTTAGAAGCAGCGAACGCAATTTCTGGATGCGAAGTACCCTCTTGTTCACCAAGTCTCATTTCATATGCTATGAGAACTCCATGCAATTCCTCTTTGTTGAGTTTGTCTAGATTTGCACTGTATTCTAAGACCGATACCTTTGGGTTGAATCTTCCTTGCAACGTTCTAAGAATATTTTGTATAATAGTCTTCTCGTCAGCAGGCTCTCCCAATCCTTCCAGAGTGTTGGTTATTTCATCAACATGTTGGAAGTATGTAGCAATGTTATCATCTTCTTTCATTCTGAGTTTCTCAAATTTTTCTCTGTAGATTTGAAGCTTTTCTTCTTTGACATTTGAGTCACCTCCATATGTATTCTCAAGCTTGTCGCATACATTTTTGGCAGTTTTACAACCCAACACCTTATGCTAAGAAGATTCAATAAGTCCACTGATAATAATATTCTTTGCTTTTCCATCATTTACCAAATTCTTCTTGCCTTGTTCAACTACGGTTGGTGTAAAGCCATTTTGAACATTGTCCCATACTTCGTAACCTTGCACCAATAGATAGACCTCCATTCTTCCTTTCCAGAGTGCATAATTATTTTCATTGAATAGAGGTACACCATTCTTGGTATGCTCCATGATCTCCTTCTAGGTGTTCAACTGCTATTGAAGGAACCAAGCTCTAATAATAATTTTTGGAAAATACTAGGGGAGGGGGGGGAATCTGTATTCCTTAGAAATTAGCACTTTTAAATCTTTTCAGAGCATTAGTTAATATTCAATTATTATTAATGTTTATGTAGTAATAATAGTAAATAAAAGAACAGAAGAGGCACAAATATTTTAGGTGGAAAACCCCCTCCGGGTCAAAAACCACTGAATACTTTTCTCATAAATTATTTAATATTCAGCCCCAACTGAAATGAAAGCAACAACTTCTTATAATTCTAGAAAATCATTCTTCTCTAGCTCCCACTAGATGGGTGCTCCAATGCCTAAGATTCTTTAGTAGTCAACTGAACGGATGCCTCAACACCCAATGAGCTACAATTCAACCTAGCACCACCCTAACCCCCTGAGGTTTTCACAGGCTTGAACCTGTTGGCAACTTCATGCACCAACATAGCACCACCCTACCACACTGTAGAAGAATAAAATAAGAATGGACTCTTGTAGCAGGGAAAATGGTCCACTTTACAATGATATAGAATGATGTAGAAGAAGAAGATGCACTAGACCATGATCCCAACTATGACACAACCACCTAATGATGATCCTAGACCTCCCAACACTACCTCTTCAATTCTTGGAAGACAGACACTTGTATAAGTTTTACAAAGATTCTTTTACAATGACTTTGTACAATGATACTTTTACAATGTTTGTATGCAGTGCTGCCCACTTGAAGACTTCATGTGGTGAACTTCTTGTTGTTGTTCTGCACCTTAATTGCTTCTCTTGTCATGCTAACCTTTCTCATTAGTTAGGACATTAGATTATGCATTGATTCTTCTCTTGATGAATATATAATACCTGCAAAAAGTCTTCAAGGAAATACCATGACTTGATAATAGCAAAACTTACCTCATCCTGTAGAGCATATATGAGTGCTAAACAAAAACAACAAATTAGAATACAAAGAACCTAATGAAATTAATAGATGACCATACATATATAGAAGATACTTACTTGTAGTTTACGTCTGCTGCATCATTTTGCTGCATCTTTCTCTTTGTTGCCCTAGAAAGTCTGGTCCTTTGCATCCCTTGACAACACTTCATCTAGTTTTTCTTGCCTTCTAGGAGCAAGATATTTAGTCTGATGTGTCTTTGTGATTTCAAATCTTGAATATGTGATCTTCTGTTCTATAGTAGACCTATGAGTCTTCTTTTCAATGCCACATGTCTGACCCGATTTAGATTCTTCAAGACAAAGTGTTTCTAGGAAAACTAGTGTCTTTTCGATCTGCTAGTGCCACTAAGATTGGTATCTATCTTAGAAACAAACAATCAAAGAAATTTGTGATTTTATTTATGTATGATAGATAAGAGAGAAGTAAAGGGGACCAACCTGGATCTTCCACTTGATTCCATGCTCGATTTCTCTCCCTTGATAGATCTTGCAACTCCTCTCCTACTTGTCCCGCTTTAGAGAATACTTGTAGAGACAAAGTAACAAAACACCATCAAATCATCTCAATCTATAATATCATAAACAATGCAAAATCAGAAATACATTGAACATACAATTGCATTCACAAATAACAAGATTCACAAATACACAATTTTATGGAAAAAAACTCAAAGAACTTTATTAATAATAGAAGAGAGCATTACAACCCAGCTGTCTGATCTAACATCATCCTCCCAGCATCAAATCCCTCTTCACCTCATGAAAAACAAGATCACCCAACAATACAATGTTCCTTCTGAAAGATAAACCAACAACACTTCCTTAGAAATTACAAAATTCTAGCCTCTAGATCTCTCAGATGAGGGATCCATTTATAGATGTCTTGCAAGGGTGTGAGTCAGCTCTGGGTTTTTGATTAGTGTCATTCCACTGATAGTTCTTGGTTCCACTTAGAGATTTCATTGATCTCTTACTCATCCTTGGGCGAATTCAGAGAGGCAAGTGTCATAGGAGAAGTTTCTAGAAGATTCCATGAGAATCCACTTAGCAAACTATCTCAACCATTTGTCCATTCTTGCTTATCACACCCTATAGAAGGCCTCTTTAGTATGCATAACACCTGGCTAGTGTAGGAGCTAGTATGCATCACACCTTGACAGTGGAGCAGTCAGTATGGTCCAGTTTTGGGCAATTCTGAGTAGTTTTTCAAGTGGAACTTCTGGGAAATGATGTAATCAGTTGACCATGATCCTTTAGGGTATGAAACAACATTTTTATGGGTTAAAGAGCCCTTTTTTTATCAACATATGTGATTGGATTTGAAATGCCCAAATATGTCTATAACAGTTGCCCCCTAAAGCATGAGGTCATAAATCTTTTGATGTCGAGTGAAATGCTTTATCATGAGGATTCAAGGAATTCAAACTGGAAGTTGACCTATATAAGATACAATACAATACATCATCATCATATTATTTTCATGATCTAGATCATGCAGGCATTCCCATGCTCAAATTTATAAATTCATTTTCATGTACATAAAACAGATAATCGTCTACAGTTGCACACTGGTGATTCTTCATATGAAGGGTCATCGTCCCTAGCTTGGATGACCATCTATGCAACTTCTGTGTACATTTGATGTCTTTATATTCCTGAATATATCACAGCCTAGATGGATGAAATTATATTCGGGGTCTTCAAACTCTTTCAATCTTCACCCGATGTACAAGTCGATCCATGTGAAAATATGTCCTGAAGTCGAACATGGAAGGACATCGCCTGATTACCAGCCAATGATGTGAGCTACTAATAGGTGTGAGAGGAATCACCGATAATGATAATGACCCTCAAAGTACTACAGTACAATTCACGTGGTGTGAATATATGATCTGATGTTGAACACCACATAAAATATTTCAGTCGAAGGCCATTGATGTAAACCTGTCATCGGAAGTGAGAAACTTTCCATTGAGGCATGCAAGCTTCAAAGTACTGAAAGGGTTGTTTCTAAGTCAACTTCTTGGATAATGAGCTGATGTTGAAAAGAAGTGACCCGTCATAGGAGGGCCTTGATGCATCCCACATCTATGACACAAAATGAAGCAAATGATTTTCTGGAGGTTAAAATGATATGATGATACAAGTTTCAGGAATGGCGGTCATGAAACATGGAGGGTGAAGGTATTGCAGTGGATGAGGTGTTAGTTGGATGGTGAATTATTAGAATGACTTCTCTTGAACATGTCGACGACATTGAGATGGATTGGTAGCGTTAACCCCAAAAGATGGATGGTACGGAGGATCAATGGTGACATGACTGGTGAATTGAATAACCCAACTCGACTCAATCATGGTGATGGAGTGAAAGTGTCATGTTCAAGAGCGACCTGCTACCAATAAAATTATTCAAGTTTTCTTCCCTTTTTCCCCATTCATTACTAACCAGTGCCTCTTTATTTTTGTCAGGCTTGAGGAGGATAACATATGCTTGTTCTATAATTTTCCCTTCGAGCAAACATGTCGCTATGTTTTAGTGAGCCTAGCAATAGTGAAACTCGTTCTTCTCTGGGTGGACAAGTTTGTCGCTATTTTTTTAATGAGTTTAACGACAAGGATAACTCGGTCCTTTTCATTTTTAGAGAGTCTGAAAAGGGACGAAAAGGAAACTCTAGCTTTCCTTTTTCATAGCATAATCCCTTAAGTCCAAAAAGGTATAAAATAATATGTAAGGGATGATTTTTCAATCACTTTAGCAAGTCGAAAAAACAAGCGCTCAATATTTTTGTGGGATAATCCCTCAGGTCCAAAAAGATTAAAATACAGGAGGGATGGAACTTCCCCTCTCTTTAATGAGCTCGAAAGGACAATAGCTCGACAATATTTTCATATTTAATGAGTCTAAAAAGAGTTTAAAAGAGACTCATTTTTTGAGGAACAAGTGGTGTTTTTGGGTAGCAATTGGTTCCAGGTAAGTTTGGGACTTCTCAAAACATGGCACTGTGAAGAGGGTGGCTAGTAGAATCACTCATCACATTTGTTCCTCAAAAGGGTAAACAATCAAGTGGAAGCGTATGATTGGCCAAAAGAATGGAGGTGATGGTAGAACACAACAAAGGCTTAGAAAGCTGATAACATGGCAATCACAAAGGTCGTTTACTGAAGGTGGGTTTATTTTTTAATGAGCTTGAACCTTGCGTTAACATATGCTCAGTAGAAGGTTTATTTTTGACGAGCTTGAAGCTTGCAGAAACATTTCTCATTGCAGTAGTCAAAGATGTCTCTTAATGCTAGGTTCATTTTTTTTAGTGAGTTTGAACTCTACGATAACATATGCTCATTGCCTTTTTATGTAGGCTAGAAATGACCAAACTACAAAGCTAAAAAAACTAAAAAGCTAAGGAACTACTGAGGTTAGGTAGGATGGTTTTGTCTTAGACAAAACCTTTCCTTTGGTCGTTTGGTGTACAGCCATTTCTCGATAAACTACCTAACCTAAGAATTTAAAACTAAAAAGCTAAAAAGTCTAAAAAGCTAAGAAAATAAGTTGGTAATTTTTTAGCTTGCGTAAAATGGTTTGCAAGCCCCCAAGTATCAAGAAAATGAGAGTCTCCAGGTCACCATATGGAAGTCACTGCAGTTAAGAAGGATTGCTTTGTCCACGGTTAGAGAAAACACTTCCTTGGCTTTGCCCTCACACTGGACAAAAGTGAATCGTGTCTTAGACCAATCATATGACCTACAAGGAAATGACTATTTTAGACCAATCACATAACCTTCAAGGAAACACATGTTTCAGACTGATCACATAACCTAAACGGAAATGGTGTTTCAGACCAATCACATAGCCTACAAGGAAATGTCTATTTCAGACTGATCACATAACCTACAAGGAAATCTGTCTTTTCTATTGGGTTCGTCTACCGAAGCGGACCAGGGTGTATGCTCCTTAAGCTTCATTACATTCACCGGACTACTCGCCGCAATCAGGTGGATGGAATGAAGGTTGAAGAGACACTCTTGATGCAAAGAGACCACATAGGGATGATGTTTGACTTAGCATTGTGTTTGAACCGTGAAATGAAAGCTGGTTGATAAGCTGTACTATTTTGCCTTCATGCAGTAAACACATCACTCGAAAGAGTGTGGAAACAATAGCTTCCATGCTCTATATATAGTCACATCTAAGAAGTAGATTGTAATCTAATGGTCCTTGGACTACCATCACATTCAAGTGAACAATTTTCCTTTTCAAAGTTATCGATAACTTGAGAAGGATCCCTAATGGTTGACTGGTTCCTTTTTCAAAGCCTGCTAAATTCTGAGTAATAGGCATAAGCAATGGCAGACCAAGTGCTTTCCAAGCAGTTGAGGAAAGGATACTCACTGAAGCCCCTTCATCTATGATAGTGCCAGACACAATCATTTTGTAAATGTGTACTATGATTTGGAATGGTACATTAGATGGAAGGTAGGGTCTTGCTAGTTGATTCCAATCGAAGGAAACGACTATACTGCTTGGAGGGGGTACTAGATAAATGGTTGAATGAACCCCTTGAACTAGGGGACTTTCCTCCTGTTGTAAAGGATTGGGTGGATTACCCTCAAGCTCATCAGACTCTGTATTAACAAAAAGAATTTGAACGTATTGTTCTCATTCTCTTTGGAAATTTTATCATTTGAATGTGGACCTTCTGAAGGCAAGAATAGGTTGACCGCCATCTCAACCTGTTGAATTGGTCCGGTATGGACTCAGAAGATTCACTTTCAATGATAGGCGTTTCGACCAATGATTGAGTTACGTCGATCGTATTTTCAACTAGTAAAGGACTTGGTGAGAGTTTCTTGTATCCAGGTGGAAGTCGTTGCGGCGAAGTATGACGGTTATCCAAGACTCTTTTGGCTTCATCCAAAAAAGGACAACGGTGAAGGGCATGATCACCTTCACATAACCCACATGGAAATCTGACCTTTCCTTTCTATCCATTGACTTCACTATTACTAGTTGAAGGTGTGATGTCAACATGATTACGTCTCTATTTTTTTTCGTTCCCTTAATGTGAGAATGCAAAAAAGGAAAACTAAGTATAGATCTGAACTATTTTCTTCAAAGTGACATTTCGACAATTTCTTTTCAAAATGAAAGGAATACTAAACAACACTTTTCAATTTCGAATAGAAAAATGATTTCGACACTTCAAATATTAACAATTCAAATCAAATACAATGAAAAAATTACAATCAACTATCTAGAGGAGGAAGACTTTACGACACTGTTCTTTTTGACTCAAAATGACAATTACGACACTTTTGCATCAAAAAACAACAGTTCGATTAAGCTACCTTTTGATGAAGGATCGTAAATGATGGAAAAATACACAAAAACATTTACTAATCCTAATCAATGGAGGCTGAACAATGTAAAGGAAGGAGGCTTTAGCAATGAGATACTGATCATAAGCAGCAAAACAACTGAATAGAGCTGAAAATGAGGAGGAAAAACCCAAATTTCAAAGAGAGAAATAGTATTACTCAGTCATGGAACTTGTGCTTCTTAGAAACAGGGATGCATCTCACTTACTACACATGGGATGTGCAATGCATACTAGTTTCCAGTTATAGATAGTGCGATGGGCGAAGGAGCGAAAATGAGGTGGGTTTTTACCCAAATTTGCAGCTAAGTTCAGTGATTTATGCTCAGCTAATATAAATAGTAAAGAACAAAGTACAGGGGTATGATTTTAGGAGGTTAATGAGCTACCACAAGGGAAATTTAGAATGCTTTGTAAGTCAGATGTTCAGTTAATAAACCAACCTGGAGATTGACTAAAGCATCATTCATCTACTTTGCAATTGCACAGCAAGAGCAGCTCGAAGGCTATTTGGGTAACTTCAGGCTCCGTCTGTAGTTTATAAAGCAAACAACAATAACAAACAAACAAAATATTCGATCCCCAGTGGAGTCGCCATTCTGTTTCTAGGAAAACTAGTGTCTTTTCAATCTGCTAGTCCCACCAAGATTGGTAGCTATCTTAGAAATAAACAATCAAAGCAATTTGCCATTTCCTTTATGTATGATAGATAAGACAGAAGCAAAGGGGACCAACCTGGATCTTCTGCTTGATTCCTTGCTTGATTTCTCTCTCCCTTGATAGAGCTTGCAACTCCTCTCCTACTTGTCTCACTTTGGAGAATACCTGTAGAGACAAAGTAACAAAACACCATCAAAGCATCTCGATCTATAATATCATAAAAAATGCAGAATTAGAAATACATTGAACATACAATTGCATTCACATATAACAAGATTCACAAATACACGATTGTATGGAGGAAAACTCAAAGAGACTTATTAATAATAGAAGAGAGGATTACAACCCCACTGTTTGATCCAACATCATCCTCCTAGTGTCAAAGCCCTCTTCACATTATGAGAAGAAAGATCACCCAACAATACAATGTTCCTTCTCAAAAATAAACCAACATCACTTCCTTATAAATTACAAAATTCTAGCCTCTAGATCTCTCAGATGAGGGATCCATTTATAGATGTCTTGCAAGGGTGTGAATCAGCTCTGGGTTTTTGATTAGTGTCATTCCACCGATATTTCTTGGTTCCACTTGCAGATTTCATTGATATCTTACTCAACCTTGGGCGAATTCAGAGAGGCAAGTGTCATAGAAGAAGTTTCTAGAAGATTCCATGAGCATCCACTTATCAAACTATCCCATCCATTTATCCATTCTCACTCATCGCACCCTACAAAAGGCCTCTTCAATATACATCACACTTGGCTAGTGTAAGAGCTAGTATGCATCGCACCTTGACAGTGGAGCAGTCAGTATGGTCTAGTTTTGGCCAGTTCTGAGTAGTTTTTTAGGTGGAACTTCAGGGAAATGATGTAATCAGCTGGCCATGATCCTTTAGGGTATGAAACAAAAATTTTAGGCGTTAAATAGCCCTTGGTTTATTGACATATGTGATTGGAGTTGAAATGCCCAAATATGTCTATAACACAAAGTTATGCCTAATCTCTCACAATGACCTAATTATGGACTAGTTCAATAGAGCGAACTTGTACAAAGTGTTGCGTGTCACTGTTTCCTCCTTTGGCTCTAAAATTGATACACAAAAAACTACATTCCATGCACTATCTTCCAATGTTTACATAATTTCAATCCTCTTCTCAGCGAGAGAGTTATGACAATTTTCTGAAGGGAACTTATTTTAGATGAAATTCGGAAGCCTGTAAAAACTCTAACTTGCACAAAACATATCTTCGAAAATATAGTGAACCAAGATTTGAAATTTAGTCCTGGCACTCATTAGGATTGCGAATCAGATGGGTTTGAATTTCAGAATCTAAGAATTCATAGAAATGATGTTATAATGAAAATTCCACGATCACTTCTTTTGGAGGATATATGAGATTTCTTTTTATAGAGTTGAGAAGCGCTTCTATATAGAATGTTAGAGGGATTTTAGGAGATTAAAAGATTATTAATTATTAACTATTCAATGAAAAAACCAATTATCAGTTCCATGCCACAACCCCATAGGGATTTATCCCACTAACTGGGGTTACTAACTTCGCACATGAATATCTCTCAAGCTGTGAAGAATTACTTGGTGTGCCATATATCAACGGAAAAATCTTGATGAGTACAATCCATCTAGAATATCATTCACTCAAAATAGAGTAAATTGTGAAGTTAAAATTACCTTGCAAGATCAGGGTAGCCCATGGTGATGCTTGGGATGACATCAATGACAACCTCAGATCATCTTTAGATCAACACATAACACTTATTCATTTCAGAGGTAGAAGAGGGATCCCGAATTATTGAGAGCAGAAGAGGTTGTTCCAACAAAGAAGTGGTTTATTGTATCTCTGACGTGCCTGTTAAGTCTTTCCCCCTCATATTGCTCTACTTGACTGAGCTGACAAGGGTCAACCCAAAAACAACCAACTAGAGAAGGTGAAAATAGTTAGCGCACAAGCGTTGTGTTTTCACCAAAGTTCATTTTGAACAGTACGTATTTTCCTTCAAAGTATCATGGACTAAAAGTAACAAGCTCATCATATAGAGGCAAGATAACAAATAACCAAGTGGTGATAGTTGTACAAGCCCTCTTGTACCTTACCCAACTCGCTTCAAGAGTCATATATGGTTTCATGCAAAACTAACCTACAAGTGAAGAAAATGAAGTAACAAACATCAAAGAAAATAAAAAGCGGAAGTAAAAGTGAAAGAAAAGCAAGTAAGAAAACAAGCAAGAAGACAAACAAGCATGCAAGAAAGCAATGGAAAGAGAAAACTACTCCTACTCCTACACTAACAGTGCATGGGCTTGATCACGCGAAGTGATACTTCGAATGCAGCCACTGGTGCATTGGTAGACCCATGTTATTGAAGGCTTGGTCCGCGAGCAACCTAGTTGTGTGAACTAGCAAACAAGAAACATATAACAATGAAGAAAACCACACCTTGTGTTTCAAAGTGTCCATGGGAGATAAGTGAATGCACGTGCATGAAGGGCAGCCCATGGACTTACCAAGGAACTGTGTGACACTATGTGCAACTTTGAAGCTTAAGCACACTCTTGATTGTGACATGCAAGAAAACAAAAGAAACAAAGATAAGTTGTGTCGCAAATGAGTGCATGCAATGTAAGTCTCATCCAATGTGTGAGTAATGGGATTGTGCAGATTTAGTGGAGGAAGTGTGATTTGTGAGTGAGATGGATTTTCAATGCATACAGATCAGTGATGAGGAGCCTTAGGTGATTAAACAATTTCATGATCAGAAGAGAGACTAACCCCAAGAGAGCGAGGACCTGACATAACCATCATCAGATAGATCATCATAAACTAGTGGTTTCAAAAGTTCAGATGTGAGAGAGTCATGATCATGATAAAAAATGGAAGTAAATGGATCACGACCACCATAATCAGAAATGTCAATGAATTCTTCGGCATCGTCATCTTCAAACGAATCAAATATAGGGGTAGATGGAAAAAGAACAAACTCACCCTTTATATCTCCAGAAAAGATAGATGAAGGATCGAGTGGATCTTCAATGAGTAACTTATCCTCTCCATTGTCAAATGATGGACTAACATCCGGTGAGTCCTGCGAGTGATCAACAATGGGTGCATTCATGGCTAAAGGCACACATGCGAAATCATGGATGGCAATTTCACCAAAGAGGTTACGAAATAACAGAGGGGGCTCCAACATAAGGGAGTCATTCTTCACCGAGTGTTGATGCTTAAGCTCCCACTCATACTCTTCATGAATGACAGTGCATGTTGGTTGTGAAACACCAAATCCATCAATGGGTTATTCCTCATTCACAATAAGTACAGAGTCTATAATGGATGAACACAAGACACCATCATTCGGAGGAACATCTGAGTGCAAGGATGAAGGTTGTAGACAAGCATTCATATGAGAACTCAGAGGAATCCCAACCAAATCTGTGTGAAAATTGAGTGAAGTGATGTTGGGAGAGTGTAAAGGATGAATAGGTATGTGAGTATGCTCTTCAACGTCACTTGCTAGTGGTGGAGTTGTTGAATGAGAGGAAGGCAGACTATCAGTTAAAATGGTGCCCACATCCACATGAGATTGTGCAGCTCCATCAATGAAGAATGTTGAGCGAAGCTTGATTTCAAGATTTCTCTTGGGATGGGTAGATTTCTTAAGGTAGTACTCGAACTGGTCCCAAACATAGGCAAGTTTTATCTAGTTCCTCAAAGCTTGAAACTACAAGTCACGAAAGCACTACCAAAAATCAATAACTGATTCATGTGTAGCCCTCTGTTGTTGTAACAGTTTCCGGTCAATATGGTCTGGATCAAAATGATAGAACATGTCTTCAATGAAATTACAAAAGTGCTCAAATGAGTGCATGGTGTCAGCCGGTAGGTTGAGCACCCAACGAAAAGGAGATTCATGAAGTGTGTATGCAAGCATCAAACCAGCCTCTTCGTCAAAAAACTCGTCTTCCTCATGAAGCATGGAAATAAATTTATGTAAGTGCTTAGGCTAGGCCAATTCGCCTTCACCATCATACGTGTGAGTGGATAAGAGATTGAAAAACTTTCCTGTGATGGATACATCTTCACGATTCAAAAAACACCGTGGGGAAAGAAGAGTGCAAGACTCCATGAAAGATGTGCAAAGTTTCAAAACTGGATGAGAGGACACCGCTTGTCATTAGGGCCTCCTTCTAGTGCCAAAAATGTTGACTATGTTGGACCTGCCAACATGTCAAGGGGATCTCCTCAGTAAGAAGTCCCAATTAGACCTCAAACCATTTGGTGTATGAGTCCCACTACTGGGTTGTAAGGTAATGACTTGACCACGATGTCGCACAGAGGCAAGTAAGATAACTCTGCCAATAGTAAGGGTGTATAAGAGGTTCTAACACATAAGGGGGAAGATAAAGGTGAAGATAAGTTCTGGGTTGGAAGGGATTAGTCCCAAACTGGCTAGGAACGCACAACACAAAAGGACATACACAGCTTCTAGTGGAACATTCTAGTTGGATGCGGTAGTCACAACATACAAGGTAAGATAACAAGTACAACACTCATGGATCAGTCTGAATGAGTGCAATGGTTGTTACAACAAGGTTCATGTGAAAGGTCTACTTAGTGTTTGACAGAGCATCGACACAAATGGGACAACATTAAAATCATATACAACACATTTTCAACAAAATTCATATAATTGCATATGAATCACTTCATACACAAATACATAAGTTAAACAACATTTATCATTAAGGTAACTGGAGAAGTCCAACTACAATAACAACATATGCATGAAAATGTGTTGGATATTATTATATAAAACTGTAAGTTCCAATCATACAATACATCCATGTAAACCCACTAGTCCCATCAATGAAACGTTACAACCACATCCACCTGCTCCTCCAACGAGATGTACTAGCTCTATGCAGTGGAGAAGCCAAGGTGCATTACAATATTGTCCAAGATTTATTCAATATAGTTTTAATAGAAGCTTGGCTAACCAGGATCCTTTACAATAAGTTTTGAGGAACTATTTATAACAAACGGTGGCATTCCCCTTTGTGACCATTCAACTACCCTCGTGACTCTTCACCTACTCTATGACTATTACATCCACTATTTAGACTTGAATGACACTTGACATGACTCAACATTACAATGCACGTGTAACCATGTGAACAATGGCTTGAACAAGCAAAACTAGACATCATTCTGACTTAGACAACCATAGAAGTCCAACTTCTCCACATCCTAATCATCAGTAACATACTGATGCCATGATTGGTAGTCCTTGATAATGTCTGTGTGTTCTGCCATGACATCTGTCTGAAACCTGAACCTTGCCTCCATAGCATCCGGATACACTGCTCGAGCTCCTCTGTCCAACTCTTTTGAGAGAATGCACATAATTGTCTTCAATGTGGCCAGACTAGCAACGTACTTGTGCATGATGTCTGCACTGATAGGAAAGTCTGGCCTGGTGGATGTGCGCATCAACTGATTGAGGTACAAGTGAAGCTCCCATTGGACCTGCTTCTTCATCTTCACCTAGGTGAGAGTCCCAAGCGATGGGATCGCATGAGTGTGCACTATAACATACAAGCTCTTGAATACTCGGGCATGGGAAACCTGTATGCTAGTGATCAATTGCAGTAGGTCTTCATAGTTCTGGGTCTGACTCTAAATACATGCTTGTAGCTCCAATGCATTAGCCCTCATCATCCTTGGCAAGTGACACAGGGATCCCTTGTACTTCATCGTCCATGCTTGCATGTTGTCAACAATAACATGTTCTTCAAGATGCGTGCTCTTCTCACAAATTGTTGCTGCCATCTATGGAGATGGATGACTGCTTGGTGCATGGTACGAAACTTGGAGTACAATGCTTGCATAACTATATCAAGGGACAATACTTCATCTAGTATTGCATTCTTTCTTTCATCTCGGGCATACATTTTCATCAAGTCTCCTTGTTTTGCCACCTATAGTTCCTTCGCCATTCACTCATTCTCAGTTATGAGGAAATGAACACTTGAGCTACTGGATTCGGCATATACTCTAGTTGTAGAGGCCAAAGTAGCTAGATGATTGTGCACATCAGTCACAATCACTTATTCTTTAACTTGCTTAGGAGATTTTTGGTCCTCTGGAGTTGGTACTTTGTGAGACTGCACAACTCTGTCATGAGATTCGTCAAAGGAGATGTTGTGCATCTTTGCTTCCTGTTGACCACCAAGGATCTCAGTGCCTCCTTGGTCATTCGAGACTTGCTCATCATCTTGATGCATTGAAGCAGGTAAGTCAACCTCTTTGTGGTGAGGCATGAGGTTGGTGTCATGTTCGAATTCTTGCTACTCCATGTTTTCATCCAACTATTCAAGCGCCTATTCTATCTCATGAGAAAGGTCTTACCCCTATGATGGTTCACCATGTTTGCCTGATGCCAGTTGTTTAGATGAATCAACTACTTGTATGGGTGCTGCTTCGTTTGTCTGGACACAGTACGCGCCCTGCTGTATCTGTTGCTGATGTGCTTGCTTCTCCTGTTGGCGCAGCTCTTGTTCTTTCCATAGTTTCTCCCTCAGCTCATGAAACTCCTTATTTGGTTCTTCAATTATGTTCTTATCCCTCTGCCTTTGTGCGATTCGCTTGTCGCACTACTACCTCTTTTCCTGAATAGACAGAGTTTCTTGTTGTACAAGTGGATCTACTTAAAACTTACAACTTTTCTCCTCCTCCATGCGATCGACAATCTTTGTCTTCCCTTTGTTGCACAGAGGTATGCTTGGATCTTCCACCTCTGCTATTCCTATTGCTAGTACTCTCCATGATGTTGCTTCATGCTACTTTGCTAACCACTGTATCGCAAAGCCTACTTGTTCATTGGGTCCAGAAGAATTGTAGGAATACCTCCATGAGTTTTTCTTAGCCCAATGAAATGCCCAATGGATCTAGTTTCATTGCACTCTCATGCAGTGATCCTTCACAATGCAATTTCGTTCATATGGGTTGAAGCTTTGGAGGTCAAATAGGTACTTCTTCATATGTTCTACTTCAACGTCCGCTTGCTTGATACTTCGAATCTCATATAACCCAATCTGCAATGGAAGAGTGGGCCAAGGTGACTTTTTCTTCCATTGTAGTCTAGCTATCAATCCTACTGAGATGTGATATGCTACTTCCTGTATGATAAGTACGTCCAAGGAAAACTTTGGCAGAACATGCGGAGGCTTCTCTGCACTGAAAATCTGGATGAAAGAGTAGGACAGGGAGTCATACCAATCTAAAATTGCCTAATAATGCCTCCATTGCTTCCTTTGACATGCAAGGTGAATCATGTTCGAATATTAACCTATACACTCGGGTGAAAAAATGGTCAAACAACCGTATGATTACTCCCATGAAGTTACATTTAGACAACAAGTTGAAATATGAGTTCACAATAGTCTCCATCGGTGACCATGGCCAATCCAAGCCCGAGAACTCATGTCGGGCACAAACTGCATCTAGGATGTAGGCAGACATATAAATCTCTACATGCATACCATCGGGTGACAGTCGAGCCTTCATGACCTGTTCCATCATTTGATGAGCCAGTATGTCAGACTAGTTGCATGGTCTTCTTTCTCTAGCCAGTTGGTCCAATGTGATCACCCAACTTCGAGGAAAGGTTTCAGTTCTCGCTTGGACACTTAAGCGACATGCGAATATGACAAAGTATTGGTACGCCTTCTTCAATATATTTGTCTTGTAGATCTGGTTGGGTGTCATCGTGAAATGAGCTGGCTCCTTTACCCAATCCTTCAGAATGTCTCTAGAGTTACCTCTACTGCTAGGCAAGATGAATAGAGGACTCATGACAATCGCGGGCTCTGACATCTTGATCGAGGAGGATTTCGTTGATTTAGTTGTACAGGTGTTCAAGTGTTGTCATCAGTGTTAAGTGTCATCCTCACTTCAATTTGGCTTCGACAGTTTGACAGCGTTGGTTATGGATCAGGTTGTTCATGTAATATGGTTTTCATGGTGTTTAGTTGGTACAAGTTTGTACCTCGTTGTTGACTTATGTTCATCGACAATTCTACCAGGATTTGGTCAGCGACATTTCTTGTCATTCGACTCGCAAGAATTGGTGTCGACATGGTTATGTCATCCATTTAAAAGGTTCGATGTGTCGGCATGGGTGTCGTTTGTTGCGAAGTTTCAATATGGTTTTCCTTCTCAGGATTTAGGATGTCGTCATAAATGCTCTTGTGTCAACGATATCCTTTTGGTTTTGTCACATTGTGGCAAATGTATTATAAAAACGTTAATCCCACATCTAAACCTAAACCCTAACTACATTACATTGTTATGTACTAAAACCTAAACCTATCAAACCTATTGCAATACAAACTATGCTAAACATATCCCTAAAAACCTAAAGTCCTAACCTAAAGCTCTCAGCCTAATGTTAAACATTGAAATACATTACAAATTGTAATAAGATAGTCCTAACCAGTGGACTTGGAGACCGCAGTGAAGGACATGTGATCATGGTAAAGATAACCATCGGTGGTTGAACGCAGTTAGTTGACTGCCACCTAAACTAGCAACCGAACCGCATCAGAGGAGTTTGACATTTGAACGAACTAGAGGTTAGAACAAACTATAGCATCAAACTGCTAGTCCTCACTGCAGCAAAGAAAACCATAGACATTTCCATGTGAACAAATAACAGATATGTTAACCGGGAGTTAGAGTTTGCAGTGGAAACTTGACATTAACTGTGGAGGATAATCGCCAATCATAGTCACATGCAAACAGTTGGTGCCATCACCAGAACCGCCAGGGGAAACCATAGAGGTGGCATCTAGTGGTTAGACCACTAGCACTCACATGCAACAGTTCAACCTCCACTTGGTTAACCTGACCACCAATGGTTATCTGGTTAGCCTATGGTATTTTGGGTTTGTTTTTGCAGTTTTTCAAACAAACTAATTCGACCACCTTAAGAACGTGCCTATGTGTCCTCTTGCAACTAGACCGAGCTTCTAAAACACATCCTGAAGCAACCAATTCATCCTATAATCATCCCATGGAGGCTATCATGTACGTGTAGGACTTTTTAAGGTGGATTTTCTTCTTTCAAATACATTAGAGTGGTTTTTGACTTTTGTATGCAGATTTTGGAGGACATAGGTAGTTTTGTTTTCAGTGTTATGGGAGCATCTGGAGGCAGAATTGCGAACCATAAGAAGCATTGGAAAGCGGGTTTAGAGGGCTATCCAATGAAAGTGATTAGAAGTGCCTGTGTGCATATTCAAACTGATCAAATATTTGTGCAATGAACACATTGTATCCATTCCTAATATAATTGGTCACCCAACTTGAAAGTGGACCTGGAGATGTGGTCCATTAGGGACGAACTCCATCATCAACTTTTCTATCTGGTATCGCTTTGTTTTTACTATTTTAACTTCTATTATGCATTTATTTTATGTTTAATCAGATGTCGTAAAGTCTTCTTCTCAAGCAGTTTTCCTCGCTTTCCGTGATTTGAGCTAACATTCAATTCATTAATGGTTGATCGATTCTACATCAGTTTTTAGTTTAAGATTATTTCAGATCATATAATTTGGTATCAGAGTAGGTTGTGTTTGTATAATTTTCCATTGAATGTTAACCTGATCAAAGTCACAACGAGGAGAAGGAGTCCTTGAGCAGATCGATCTAGAGATTGGAAAGCAATGAGTTTATCATAAATCAACCATGTCAAGACTTGATGTAGGTGAAAACATTGAAACGAAGATGAGTGAAGAAGAGTTTGAACAGGCATTCTTAACTATGCACTAGATGTTGGGAAAATTGTACAAAGACAAGAAGGCGAGAGATGCAGCTTCTTCTTCAAATGCATCAAAGAAGGACAAAGGTAAAGGGAAGACTGATAAAACACCTTCACCTCCATCATCTTCATCATCCTCTTCTTCTTCTTCTTCCAGTGCAGAATCTAAAATGGAAAAGAAACCTAAGAAAATATCTCTTTCGAAACTTGATGTTAAATGTGAGTTACATTTTTATGATGGTGAAATGAATCTTGAAAAGCTAAATAACTGGATTAAGTAGTTAGAAGTGTATTGTTGCATTCAAAACATTTCTAGTGATAAAAATAAAATTTAGTTAGTTACACTTAGAATGGGGGGAACATCTTTAATTTGGTGGGAAAGTAAAGCTCAAATAGATGTAAAGCATAAAGGAAAAGTCATCTCTTCATGGTCTAAGTTTTTAAAAGCTCTTAGGAAACAGTTCTATCCTTTAGGATACATGAAACAAGTTGTTATTTATTGGAAACATCTGAGGCAAGGTAAAGGGCAGAGTGTTTAGGTGTTTACGCAACAGTTCAGAAAGAAAGCATTGGTGCTTGGTATTTCATTGGATACATGTGAAACTTTGTTAAAATACATCGACAAATTACATTCATGTTTACAGCATACATTATTGATGTTTAATCCTGATGATTTTGATGAGGTGTGTGTTCAAGCCATACATATTGCATCAGGTGGTAGACCATTCAAGTTTTCATCACAGTCATCCAAAGATTTGGAAACCAAAGATTCCAGTGACAGTAAGGGGAAGAATAATTCAAAGAGAAAGAAATCAATTATCATTTAGAAGGAAATACCTACTTGTTCTCATTGCCAGATAATCAATCATGATGAATCGAAGTGTTGGAAACTTAATCCAGAACTTAAGCCCAAAAATTTCCTTAAGGAGAAGGATGAAAAGAAGGCCATTGTAGCAATCCAACAAGATCTAGGTTCAGATTCAGGTGATTAAAGGACGATAACCACCATGGTTACGACAAATAAAACTTCTGACAGTGGTTCAAGTTCGAAAACTATTGCATCTTCATCAAACATAAATGCTTCACATGAGGATAAAAGAGTTGAATTGTTTAACATAAGGATAACTTCTAAGCATACAAAGATAGATACAATGTTTGACAGTGGATCACAGGCAAATTTAATCTTTGAATATTTACTTAAAAGTTTGGGTTTGGAAACATGGAATCATCCAAGACCTTACCCATTAGGATGGCTAAATAAATCAACTTAGATAAAGGTCACCAAACAATGTCGATTAAGATTTTCCATAACAGCTAATTATATTGATGAAGTGGAATTAGATGTGGTTCCAGTTGAAATATGTGGAGTTGTCTCAGGAAGTCCTTATCTTTAAGATCGTGATGTAGTATTTTATAGGAGAGAACATAAATATCACCTTAAGAAAGATGGGGTTGAATTTATTGTTAATGTTAATCAGATGAAGTGATTAATAAGTTCAAACAAGCGATTTGTAATCATGTGTGTAAAGGATCAACATAAGAATCAACATGATTCTTGTTTATGTTGTGCAACTCAACTTAAAGATGGTTTGTTTAACAAGATAGAAACTTGTTCAGTTCTATGTAAAACCAAACATCTTATTCATAAGTAGGGATTACAACATGAATTACAGTTTGTGCCTAAAGCAACTCTTCCTAATGTCAGAACGAATCAATTTAGTTTAAGTTTGGAACTTAACAGTTATAGGATATAGGCCACTATTGGGGAAATTGAATGTTCAACTTCTCTTATATTGTGTCGCCATGTCATGTCTTGAATAGTTTGCAAACCTCTTTTCAAATGGAGAGGAAACCTATTTGTTTTCATATCAAATCCTTTTCTAAAGCAGTGTCAAAGTGTATAATGCTAGCTTATGCATCAGAGGAAAGTATTAATCAATGGAAACATCATTTAAATGAAGGAAAATTGATTCAAACAAATCATCAACTAATTCAATACTTTCATAATCAAACTATGTTCAAGCAAATTTCACCTTAAAGTTGGATAGGTTCAGTGCAGCAAGATCACTTAGTAATCAGGAAGCAGGAAATTATGATTAATCAAGTAGCTGGTTTGATGTCAAAAGTATCTTTGATTATCTCTGTCATTCCAAAAAATAGATTGTTTATACACGTTGATGGTATAAAACAACATCCAGTAGTGACTGTTTTCAAAGATTGTGAACCACTAACTCATGGTTCTTCATGGAAATAATTCAATTGCCATGTTGATAGCAGGTTGTTTTCCCATCATCACAAGTTTCTCATACTGCAGATGGATGAAATAGGTCACCACATTGAAACGTTCCATGGTGAACATCATCAAGGGCATCACTTGCAAGTGATTGATCAAATGTGTTGGTACATTGTCACGTCAAGATGGAAAGAGAGGGTGTTCTACCCTCATATACTATTTGATTAGTCAAACTTTTGTGGTCCAAAAGCTTTCAAGTGGAGAGGAATGATCGAGGAGCATTCTGTTGATTCAGTTGTACAAGTTTTCAAGTGTAGTCATCAGTGTTCAGTGTCATCGTAACTTCAATTTAGCTTCGAGACTTCGACAATGTTGGTTATGGATCAGGTTTTTAAGGTAATATGGTTTTCGTGGTGTTCTGTTGATATGGGTTTGTACCTTGTTTTCAACTTATGTTCATCAACAGTTCCGCTATGATTTGGTCAATGACATGTCTTGTTGTTTGACTTGCAAGAATTGGTGTCAACATGGTTGTGTCATCCATTGTAGAGGTTCGATGTGTCGACATGGGTTTCATTCATTGCAAAGGTTTGATATGGTTTTCCTTCTCAGGATTTAGGGTGTCGTCATAAATTCTCTTGTGTCGATGACATGCTTTTGGTTTTTTCACGTTGTGACAAATGTATTATAGAAACCCTAATCCCACGTCTAAACCTAAACCCTAACTACATTACATTTCTATGTACTAAAACCTAAACGTATCAAACCTATTTCAATACAAAACTATGCTAAACCTAGCCCTAAAAACCTAAAGTCCTAACCTAAAACTCTCGACCTAATGTTAAACATTGAAATACATTACAAATTGTAATAACAATGTCCTAACCGCTCGACTTGGAGACTGCAACGGAGGACATGTGATCATGATAAAGATAACCAGTAGAGGTTAAACATAGTTAGTTGACCGCCACCTAAATTGGCAACCAAACCACATCAGAGGAGTCAGACATGCGAATGAACTAGAGGTTAGAGGAATCTGCAACATCAAACCGCCAGTCCTCACCATAGCGGAGAAAATCGCAGACATGTCCATGTGAATAGATAGTGGATATGTTAACCGAGAGTTAGCATTTGTAGTGGAAAGTTGAAATTAACCATGGATGATAACCACCAGATCATAGTCACATGCAAACAGTTAGCGCAACCATCAACAGAACTATCGGGGGAAATTGTAGAGGCGACATCTAATGGTTAGACCGCTAGTGCTCACATGAAACAGTTCAACATCCACCTGGTTAACCTAATCACCAATGGTTATGTGGTTAGCCTATGGTTATTTTGGGTTTGTTGTTGCAGTTTGTCAAACAAACTAATTCAACCACCTTAGGAACCTGCCTATGTGTCCTCTTACAACTAGACCGAGGTTCTAAAACACATCATGAAGCAACCAATTCATCCAGTAATTATCCAATGGAGATTATCATGTACCTGCAGGCATTTTTAAGGCAGATTTGATTCTTTGAAGATGTTAGAGAGGTTTTTGACTTTTGTATGCACATTCTGGAGGACATAAGGGGTTTTGTTTCTAGTGTTACGAGAGCATCTAGAGTCAGAATTGGGAATCATAAGAAGAGTTGGAAAGCTGGTTCAGAGGGATATCTGATGACAATGATTAGAAGTGCCTGCATGCTAAAAACTCTCTGTAATCAACACCTTCTATACATTCCTAATAAATACGGTCGCCCATCTTCAAAGCGCACCTGGAGACATAGTCCATCAGGGATGAACTCCATCATGAACTTTTTTGTCTAGTATCGCTATGCTTTTACTATTTTCACTTCTATTATGCATCAATTTTATGTTTAATGAGCTGTTGTAAAGTATCCTTCTAAAGTATTTTTCCTCATTTTTTGTGCATTGAGCTAACATTAAATTCATTAATGGTTGATCGATTCTACATTAGTTTTTAGTTTATGATTATTTTAGGTCACATCTGATATATCCCACCATAATATCGTGCCCAAAAGGTTGCAAGCTTTGTCCCACTGAGACAGATCAAGGTCATCGTCTTGGGGTCATTGTGAGAGACAATCCAGTGAATCATGTCCGCTCATGGGAATATGGGATATCTACATGCAGTCCAGTACAAGCCAGACTTGTGAATGTTCACATACACTTGGTGGTCTTTGAGGTCTTCCCCAAAAGTGCGTGTGAATGTTTCATTAACCTCTTGCCACTTTAGTTTGATGTCATTGTATAGATACAACTTCGCATATTCATAGATCATCAGACTAGAGGACCCTTGCTCATCTGTTGCTCCAGCTACAACTCCATCAGTGTCCTGTGATCCTATTCTCTTGGAAGCTAATGAGACAAATGAACACCAAAAAGATTTGGAAACAAGAATCTTGCATGGCAAGAAATATGTGAGTCGAAATGAAGCAAATCTAGGGAAGGATACAACACATACTTGGGAAACTGATGAGAAAGATTGCGCAATATTACTAGGAGGTTGGGTGACTAGTAGCCAGAACTATAGAAAAAGTAGCATGGGCTGTCTGGGAGGTACGATTGGCTACTGGATCTGTGAAATGTGCAATCAAGTCAGGTAGTTGGCTGCTGGGATTGTGCAATGTGCAATTGTAGATGGGAAAGACTACAAGCCTATGGACAAATTTATGCAATTTCTTGGGCAAAGTAGCCACCATCCTCTAGAAATATGAAAAATAGCCCTGAAGGGTAGTGTTGCATAGGAATACACAAATATGGAGAGGAAGGTGAGCCTTTCTTCCAAAGATTGTGTAATGCAGCCTTGGCAAAAGTAGAGCGTGGGCCAAGGTTGGGCTGGCTCGCTGATGGGAAACTAAAAGAAAATAAGACAGTAAATGCATGGCGACACTAAGTGATAGAAAAATTGATTGACATTGCATGAAAAACATGAATGAAATATTCACCCAATAGATCAACATGCATGTGGGTGAGATAGTTCACCGGTTGGGCGAACTTCCATGCAAAACAATTCCATGCATGCGACAGGAGTGAGATAGGAATGAAAACTCAAATAGAGATAGGAAAAGCTATTATACATGTAAACAACAGCAAGAATTCAAATAAATCAAGCAAACAATACTCACACAAGCAAATACACAAAAAGCAACAAAAATGTTGAAAATGACAAGTTGAGGCCACTTAACCATGAATAGCTGAGCTAGATGTGTCGAAGGGTCATGGATGTGCTATGGGATGTTAGAGCTCCAATGTTGATGTGAATGAATGAGAATTGATGCGTTGAATAAATAGTTTTGGTCTCATGACGTGCATGCCACAAATCTAGGAAAAAGCAACACTTGGAGGGAAACTTTTAAAACAACTTTGCATGTAACCACCAACTGCTAAAAATAGCTCCTTGAATCATGGGACGCCTTTTGCATGTTGTCTCTTGTTATTTCAAGAAGATCATGTCATGCATGCATGCAAGTCAAGTTTCCTCGGTCCCAGTGGAACTGGTCAACTAGACTGTTCATGCATGTAGTTGCTCAACTACTTGGGAAAAATGTGCATTCTTGGCTGGGTGCTGGGTTGACTTCCCAAGAGGATGCAATTTTTGGGTAGAGCAGCTGAATACTACCCAAATTTGCATAAATTCTAGGCTGAACAACCCTACCAGGGAAATTTGTGCAAATCCTACTAAGAGTGTTGGCTGGAAGGATTGCGTAATCCTGGAGCCCAGCAGGCTGCCAAAGTGGATTCCACAATTTCTAGAGGGATGGTTGGCTTCCCTCTAGAAATGTGCAATTTTGAAGGGGAAGCTGCTCCACCTGTAGCTGGACCAAGTTCGGGTGAACAGCCTGTGAGGAGAATAGACTGACTCTCATCGACATACTGCCTTTGTGCGAGGAAAACACTGAAACTTGAGTACTTGACAAAGAAAGAAAAAGTGCTGTGAAAGGTTGGTAGGGACATTCCAAAATAGGATAAGGTAAAATTTTGGAGGGTGGTTGTAGCCACTACAATAGGTTCCACATGAAATGAGTTGTATAAAATTCCCTGTTTCCTGTCTATCTCTTTTCTTTCAACTTCTTAAAAGTCCTTCCATCGCTTGGATGCATTCTCGATCATCACTTGTCTTGGACATGTGGAGAATCATTTTATTACTTAGTTACCACTTTTGGATGGTTTATGTGGGGAATGGTGAAATACCTATGACCCCTCTATTTTTTTTAAAACCCCTCAAAAGAAAATGATAATCAAATGTAATTTTCTTCCAATTACAGTGTCTCAATATAGTTCAATTGTAGTACTTTACTGTATTCATGCAGGCTTGACTGATGCCACTTGCTTTCTTGTTATAGTATAAAATGTCATGGAGAATGGGAATGTTCAGCCTCACACACAGGTGAGGGTGTTTATAGCCTATTCATTTTCTTGTTAATTAAGTTCAATTTATTTCCATAACCCACCTCTGATTTATTTTCGATTTCATTTCTACAGGTATAGATATTATGATTGAATAAAATTCTGGGCACATAAAAATTTCATTCTTAGCTCTCAGCACTACATTAAATCTTCCTTTCCATTGGCAATATTACAAGCTGAGATCACATAATGAATTTTCTCCTACCTGTAGACTTAGTAGTTTCTTACCTAGTTAAATTGCCACACCGCAAGTTATTAAACATTTTTATTAGTTTTTTATTAGGATGGTCGAGAGGCTTTATTTTTATTTTTAATTTTTTTGTGTGCAAAATTGGCCAAATACTGATATAACTTCAGAGAGTCAAGTTTGATTAACTTTAAGGAGTTTCTCATTAATAATTTCCTAAATTTATTACTGTTCCTTTAGAAAGTGATACTGGTTGTGGAGCATCATTCAAATCCTTCCATGATTAATCACTAGTTGGTAACTACATCTCGGCCTATAGGGTTCATTCGTGGAAATTTATTCCTTGCTATTTTTTTATTCCTTTAATTTATAGTAAACAAATTCGTCACTTGTATAATGGCTGCTAAGACTCTTTGCATATAATAGTGACACATCCTTATTTTGTATAAATCATTTTATAGCCACAATATTTTCATCTTGTTGATGAGGTTTCCACAATTATTCACATTGCTTATTTTCATTCGTTATGGATGCTACATAATCATTTTCCTTTAATTACTAGAGTAAAGGATCATTTTCGATTTCTATAAAAGAAATATTATTTTGAAAGTAATACCAAGTATTGTAATATGGGTCATCAAATACCCCTAGCACACTGATTGATGCTTTGAGGAACAATTTGATCACTTTTTTTCTATACTCAAAACGTTAACTAGCTTAGGTTACAAAATTACCCTATCAATACATAAACATATTAACTTTCAAAGTTATTTTCACACATGTTTCTTTTTTAATTTCCTATGTCGACTCTCACAGTATATGCACAAATATAAAGTTATTAATGTGATACTATGCATGCAACATGGCCCTATGGTATGAATCCCCGCCTATCATATTTTTTCACTTGTTGATTCCTTCCATATAAGATTCTCTACGACATTATTTTCAAGCATCTACAAGGGTTTTCTCTTCTGCAACCTATAATCTAATATACTTGACATACACAATATATTACATCCACACATGTATACTTTGACATCCATAAGTGAATCATAACTGAAAGTATACAAGAATAATTCAACAAGTAAGCTACAAAAACATATCGAATACAATTCAAATAAGAAAATTACAACAGCATACCTTACTATAGTCTCTTCTTGAAAACTACTCAGAAACCGAGCACTTCCTTCTGACCATGAATTGCTCTGCTAGTTCCCCCCAAGCCAAGAGTTCCTTGCCCTCCAACCTCCCCCTTTTGATTCCTGGGTGGTTTATTTTTATAGATTTTTTCTTCCCTATAGATTTTAGCAGTGTCCTGCTTTAAGGTCTACTAGTCTTTTTTCCTAAGCCTTTTTGTTTTGGTATTTTCTTTGTTTCTTATTTTTTTCTTTTCTTTAAAGAAAGCCTTTTTCTCTCAATGTGCTTTATTGCAGCCACTTAGTATTTCTCTCCAACTAAGTGATTGACATAATATTTCTCTCCCATTTTGTTAATCTTGTTAATTATTATATCCTAGGGATTTTTAGGATACTTTTAGGGAAGGTCTGCCATGTTGACTTGACCAGCAATAGCTTTTTCCTAAACTTGAAAGAAGTATTCTAAACCTGGTGGTCTTTCCTCAGTAATTCTCAGCAACTTATTTATCACTCAAAAATAATAATTTAATGACATCATTACATAAGTCCATCATGACTTCCTTCACCACTAAATAAAATAATAATTTAATGTCTAGAATTAGTAACTTCATAAAAAATAGAGTCATAGAAGTATTACATCTCCCACCTGCTTAAAATAAAATATTGTCTTTGGTGTTCTCTCATTTCCATCCTTTTATAAAATGGAAAGGAAATGACTCATGCATTTTTTCTTTCATTCCAACAACTGTCTCTTTAGCATTAATTTTTTTTTCTAGTTTTCCCTCTTTTAACCAATGGCTCAACTCTGAGGCACATATACTTTTATATTTATTCCATGCTACTTCCATAGCATGTTTTTATACATGCTAACCATGTTCTTCTTATTTTCATGTATTCCACCTGCACCCAACCAAACTATCCATATGCATCCAAACAAAATGAGTATCTTTGATATAACATCACAATAATACCATTGATTCTTTTCATATATTTATTCTCACTATATCGAGTGATATGGTCATTATTTATTGCAACTTGTAGCATAAGAAATAACCACTTTCCTTTCATATTTCTTACAAAGAGGCAACAATAATTATTGTTTTACTTTCATCATTTTATTTTATGTTGTTATTTTCAACCCTTGTAGGTATCTATCATTCATACTTAATGTAAGACAACCTCTTATCTCAACCAATTCCATGGCTTCTATATTTTTCTAGTTCTATTTTAAAGTGGATGTAGACAATTCCATTGTAATCATTCTCCTACTTATTTTCATACCCTTTCATAAATAAATGAAAATATGATGACATGAATACAAAAATCACCATACTAATTTAGATAATTAAGTAATATCTTGATCCACTATGGTTTAAACGGTGAGTGTAATTTCTCAAATCTACACTCCTTTTTTTTTAACATCTTCCCCACTATTTTTTTTTGTCACTCCCTAGAGATTCCAAGGTTGGCTTGCGTTTTAGGTCAAAGTTTTCTTTTTCTTTTTTGAAAATTATGGCCACTTTACTCTAGAATATAATCATGGATCTTTTTCCTTTTACCTTTCTATGTGTATCAACCTACAATATGTTAGTAAAATTGTTTTCATTAATCCTAACTAGTGAAAGTTAAGATTAAGAATTTTCTCTCATGGTTTGGCTACGCCATTTAGCAATTTTCTTCTTAAGGTTTAACGACTCTGTTAGGCTACTCCTAGATTTCCTATCAACATTCCTAGTTTCTCTAGTGACATCATTACAATCCACCATCTTATAATCATTTTTGGTTCAATACCCATCTATTTTGTGAATACCCTTCAAGAATTTCCTTTGTTCTTTTTAGGGTCTATAGAAATTTTTCTTAATGAATCACATATTTCATGCTTAATTTTGGTCCTTTTTACTCTTACACCTTTCTATCTAAGGTTAATGGTTTTTTTTTTCGTTATAGCATCATCGACTATTCTGTTAGCAATGTTTTCTTCATCTTATATAGGTAGGAATAACATACCCACGATCATGCTTTCTCTATTCAATTGGTTGAATTTGTAGCCTTTTATACGTTTCATCCATAGCATGCTACTAGTTTGAGGGTTCAATACTCATTTTTACTTGGTTGCATGAACTTAGAGTTTATTCAACAGACCTATGGAATATGTGTGTGCCTTCAAATTGTACATACTAATTTATACATATGATTTTTTATAATACAAGAATAAATCACAACTCCACATGAGATTCTCTACACCATTAATCAACTGTTCACTAAACAATTAAATACATTGCCTGTTTTAGGGTTTTGGCTTAACATTATCATCTACCTTATGTCTATAGTGTAATTATTCATTGTGAATATGAATATCTACATGATGTTATGGTGCCTCCTTCTCCTTGCAATTGGAAAATTCCATTAATAAGCATGAAACATGAATTCATAGAATATGTTCCATGTCATTCACGAATATTTAACTAGTTTGTTAGCACAATGCCTAGATAAGGTTCCATTACTTGAACCTAAGGGGAATATGGAAATTTTCTTGATTTCTCTAGAGTGATTATAGAAATATCGGGATATAAAATATATTTCCAACTATGATTATGCATTATGTTTATATGTCTATATAGTTTGTTTTACGATACAAGGAAATATCCATTATAATATTGATAAAGCTTTAATTCATGTTGAGATAATAATTTAGTCTCTATAGATGGTACTTACCTAAAATTCATGCCTCCAAACCAAAACATTTTGCAAAACGTTATTTTTATATGACTAAAGTTTACGGCGGTGTATTCTTTTCTCATAGGGTGAAAATTTTGTTCTTTTAGCCAAGTATTCTAATTCTGTACTCCAAGTCATCAAGAAATATGTTACCACCAACAACCGTTGGAAGCATTCCCAAGAGCCATAATGAACCAATGCGAGTTTTCCACCCTTCCCTATATTATATCATAGGTGACTGATAAGGAAATTTCACATGAGCATCGTATGCAAATTTTGGAAGGAATGGAAATAATATCAATCAGAAGTTAGGCACACATTTTAAAAATAAGCGAAAACAAAACAATTAAGGCCTGTGTAGCCAAAGGTTGATTTATGCCTTACTTCATTCCTATGTAATATCTACTATTGAATACTCTTGCGATTTGTTTTTACCAATCCATTGTTACTCTCATTCTTTGCATAGAGTTTGGGTCAACATATAACCGATCATCTCTCTCAGTTGAGTTCCTCAATCAAGGCATACAAATATTATGTATGGCGATAACAACTTGTTATCTACCATAGTCTATTTTGTATAACCAATTAATTGGAATATAATTTTAATTATCATTGGAAGGAGTAATCTGTTATGATATCAATTTATATACCCAAGTAGGCATTAAACATTTTCCATCTGATATACTAATAACTACTTCATGTTGCAACATAGTAGTTTTATATGGTCTTGTTCTTTGTTGATTATTGTTTGACTTCAATTGCAAGTCAAGATGGCCTAAAGTGGTTATCCCTCTTATTCGGATTTAAACAGGAACGCAATAAAATACAGAGATAACCATATACACAAAGATGCAGTGGAAATAATGCTTCATTTCATTAATGGAAAATACCAAAATATGCTTACAACCAGAAATAGAAATAACCCAGCTAGGGCGATGGTAGCTTATCTCTGAGAAGAGATGTGGCAGCTACATGCCTCTGAACTGTTCCGAACTGTGTTACAACGAGGCTCGAATGCCTATTTATTGTTTAGAAACAATGGAAAACCCTCCACATTGCAAAACCTACCCCTAGAAGATGAAACGCCAAATTGTGGGCCCCGTTTTGGGTAAATTGGTACATCAATTTCCCGGGGTCGTAACTTTGGCATACAATCTCCATTTGATGCGTATGATAGCTCGTTAGAAATATCTATCCGAGAACTACCACTTTGGGAAGGGCAACATCGGTCCATGAAGACATGTTGCCCCCAGATTTCCCAAAAAACGTCGTTTAGGGCCTCAAAACGGCTCTGGAAGTTCAGGACCCGAAAAAACTGCTAAAAATAGTAAATTGTGCTACAATTACGGAAACTAAAAGATTGAAAGAGATAGTTGCGGGGGTCCAAATGGGATAGGTGGGTGGCCACCAACATCCACCTGGATCAATATATGAAGTTGATATCGACATAAATTATTTAACATAGATCTTCACAAAATTTATATAAATCTCTTGTTGAAATATTTTTGAAAAGTATAAGATTTAAACATATGATTCACACGTTTTTTTTACTTCTAAATACTTTACAACATACTCATTTTTTTTTTTAATTATAACCTACATTATTTTTCTACTTAGAACATAATTTTTAATTTTAATTTTTTCTTTTTAAAGGGGCATAAACAGATGAACAAACTTACACATCCCCTCATACTGGGTTGTAGAATGAGCCTCTCGGCTCAACGAGTCAACCTACAATGAAATGCCTTCCTTCCTCATTTCAAAGTCACTTGCTCTGTATCTTTGAGCGTTGAGGACATATTGGAGCAAGGGAAATAAATATTTATCTAACCAAATTTCTGTGGCCTCCCAACTACATTGTTGAAGATTAATTACTATTTGGCAATCCATTATTAAGACATGACTAAGGTGGTAATACTGATGATCGCTCAGTGACCACCTGTCCCCGATCATTAAACATTTGTTAACCAAGTTTTTGTTGCTTCACCAATAATAGGGAAAGGGAATCCTATAAGGTGCAGATCCCAATGACCCATTATGTTAGTGGGAAATAATCCTTACGCCCTATCAACTTTGGGAAAATAAATGCTCCATTTTTGCATGCTAAGGGTTTGGGGTATGGTAACTCCTTTGATTCATATTTATCACTCCTTGAGCCATCAAGGAGCCTTTTTTGGCAAAAGAGTCAGCCTCTGAGTTGAAGAGGTGCAAGATATGGAAAAAATGTACAACTTCAAACTTAGTAAACAAGGAGAGGATTCTTTGATTAGTTGGAGCCAAGTCATTGACGATCAAATTTCCTGTTTTTGTAAATTGTTGGATAACCAATACAGAGTCTCCGAAGATACTTCGCTTAGTGATATTGTGATCCTTGCAATCTCGAGCCCTTTCCATAATGGCAAAAACTCTATTTGATTTTTGGTGATTCTCCCTAATCCCCACCCCATACAAACTGTGACACCATTTTTCCACCAAAATAAAAAATAACCCTCTTACTCCAACCTCCCTTTTTCCATCTTAATAAAAACCATTAGTGTTTTTTTCTTTTAAAAAAAAAACACCCTAAATTCAAGCCCTCACGATAAAGGGTAAACCATTACAAAGATCTAGATTTAAACCCCTTGCATAAATATAATTAGTAAACTAAGTACACGTCTTCAATAATCTTAAAGTACAACCTTCAATAATTTTGTTCACAAACACACCTCTCATAACATAACAATATAACTTAAAAAAACACCTATAAATTTCTATGACCATGTAATCCCCTACTCAAAATCTTCGCTCCTTTTATTTATTTACCTTTGACTTTGCTTCTTCTCCGATAAAATTGTTCAACTTTAACTTTCCATTCAACACTTTTTATTTTTCCTTTTATTATTTAACTTTTTCAGGTTTCATTCCTCACTTTTTGTCTTTTACATGTTTCGTTTATGACTTTTTGTTTTGCACTTTCTCATCTAAACTTTTTATTGTTTTAAAATACCTTTTCCATTTTATTTAATTTTTTATTCTCCTATTTTATATTTTAAAAAACAAAAAAAATTGCTTTGATCTCTTGAAGTGTCAATGCTTATCTTTGGTCTCCATTTTACAAATTTGTTATTATTTCTTTTGGGCATTAAAATGGTGTAATATACATGTTAATTTAGATATGGAATACATGGTATTGCATTTAAAAATTAAACATTATAGTTGAGGGTTGTGTACTTAGATTTGGTAGTGTTTTAATGGGTTTCAAAGAGTTATAAAAAATTAATACATATTGAAAAAATTAAAATTATTAGGAAAAAATTAAATGTAAGAGGTTATTTATATACCTTGTTATCTTTAACACTCATGAAAATGACCAATAAGTTAATTTTCAAATTACAGTATCATAAACACTGGTAAAATAAAAGCAAAAGCAAATGACAGTAGTTTGCAGAGAAACCATTGGGATAGCTGGAACCCATATGGCATTGAAGGCAAAACCAGGAACCTTGTGTGGAAAACTTGCCAGATTCAGGAAGGGCGTGTGGGCTCGGCTTGAGACATAGCGAGACAACCGACATATAATCCATAGGAAGGGGGTAGGGAATAATGACGGGCCTTGGGGTAAGAGTCTAAGACCCCCCCGGTATGTGCGGGCTTTAGGCTAGCCCTGTACACACGATGAGAGGTATGGAGGAGAGAAAATTCATGCTTGGGCAAGGTGGTGTGTTAAGAAAAGTTTGATGAATCTAACTTCTTTTAGGTGTCATCAGGGCTCTACCAAACAGGTCATGGCCCAAGCAGCGAGAGGATGCAGGCGCGACAGGAGAGGCCTGACACCCCGGACAGACAAGGGGCTGAGCATGTCAGAAACTCACAAGGGTTGTAAATCTATAGAGCACCTCATCGCTAAAGCAACAACAACATACCGTGAAGGGACAGATGTTGGCATTCAGAAGTTGATGGGAGAATGGGAAGAGGAGGTAAAGCAAGAAAGCGAGACTGAGGAAGAGATGGACAATTAGAGGACTCTTGTTCTAGATCCAGGGAATACTCGAGGGAGAATCACACAGTTTAAACAAATGCTTTACCTGTACTGGTTAATGAAGAGTCTACTCGGTAAGGCGATGGGGCAAATTTCTGTGGGGATGGTGGTGGCAGTCTAGGGACTGCCGAATTACAAGAAAGACATGGAGAAAATTCTATTCCAGCTGCACAAACAGGACATCAAGATGAACATAATTGACTGCCACATCCCTTGCATTCTGGAGTTGTATGGTATGCCAGGGGCTACAGCTGAAGATCTTGCTCACATCGCATCTGTCTCAGAGGAACAAAAGGAATAGACTCCCCCATGCAAAATTTTGGTTTATGCGGTTAGCTTTTAATTTTTTATGTTGCATATGTTAGTTTTTACAGTTATGTAGTCTCTGGACATGAGATAGAGACATATCTAGCTTGGCTAGAAAGACTGAAACAATTTTGTTTTTGGATGTCTTATAATGTTGACCGATGACCAACATACTTGGTTTTTGCTCGGAGCAAATTGAGACCACCTGATTAATCTGTATAGTGTAAACTTACTTACTATATAATAGAAAATAGAATGGACTTACCAAACTTAACCAATTTTTTTTACAATAAACAATTTATTTTACAAAACCTCCTTAATTTATAATAATAAGAAATATTTTCAATTTATATAGACAAAACCTCATAAATCCATAATAATGTATTTTCCATTTCACATGTATAAAATAAAATAAAAATAAAAATAGTAAAATTAAAATTACATAAAGTCTGTGGATTTATATTTTAATTAACTTATTTAATAATATTTTCATTTCACATGTATAATAATAAAATAAAAAATTAAAATTATATAAAAGTTGTGGATTTATATTTTAATTAACTCTATTTTGAAGAAATTCACAAATTTTAAGATATATTTAACATCAAATCTTTATCAAAAACACAATAGCATATTTTCAAATTCACATGTGTTATAAAAGAAGGAAGACCAAAATTGTAAAACTATAATTGTATGAGAGTTGTTGATCCATAAATTAGACCCACTCACTAGGTGGTGAAGGTGGTTATCCAAACAAAAAAGAATAGCTGTCTACATCTGGCAACTTGAGGGTGACGTGTAGGTATGGGAAATGTTAAGTACATCGAAAAATCTTTAAAAAGGCACAATATTGGTCTACAACCAGATTACCAAGAATTATGATGTCACCCACAACCATCCCATGGTGGCTAACAAGGCCACTAAAAAGACAAAGATACCTTGGGCAAATATTTTAGGGTTTATAATTTTTCCATTAGCCTTTGGGAATTGGTGCTTGTTTGGTTAAATATAACAACCATCATTGACTAAATGGTAAAATTGGGATGAAAATTTATATATATATATATATACTTTATTTTATTTTTTTCAATAAAATAAAAGTTTATGTAATTTATTATGAAAATTGGATTCAAATTATTTCAAATAAAATAAAAAGTTTATGTAATTTATTATGAAAATTGGATTCAAATTATTTTATTGTATTTTATAGTTAATTTTTGAAAATGATATTTTTATGGTTTAGTTGTTAATGGATTATTATGATAATTGTTATTAGTTATTATTAGTTGTTAATTTAAATGGAGTTGTCTATAATGCGACTTTTTGGAGATTCCGGTGACGGAATCCGGCGGAAGAAATGAGGTTAAATCTTGATTTTTAGCAGTTAAAATGGTGGTTTTTTAACTGCATATTTGGATTCAGCACCTTGAAAAACCCCTAGGAGCCATTGATTGTGCAGAAACTAGCTATCAAACATGGGATTCCAATGAATTGCTGCCGGATTTTGACCGGAAAAATCTGCCGGAAAGGCTTTCAAAAAGTCGCGTTATAGACTACTGCAATTTAAATTATATTATTAGTTGTTAATTTAAATTGTGGGTGTTTCATTAAATTAGAGGTTTATTTGTTTTTTTTTTTGTTTTTGTTTTTTTAATGATTGTGAATTTGGAGTGATTGATCATTATTATTCAAGAAAAATCGTGTCACTTAAAATAATTCATTGAAGAATTATAAGAAAGTAAGTTTTTATAATTTCTTAATGGGATCATTGAGTTGTTGGCATAATGGGATGTTATCCCCTCCACTCGGTTTCAAATCCTATAGGGGGGACATCTTTGGCCCATTGTGATAAAGTTCAAGGAGTAGGCTTCCCCACCCTTGTGGAGTCTTGAATCACACTTGTTGGTTCGAAATGCGTCGACCAAAAATTTCTCTTATGTGATTTCTAACGAAAGGCTTTGCTTAATTCATTATGGATCACAGAAGCTTGAATATAGAAAAAAGTCATCAATTCTTGCTATATTTAGCTTACATGTTATTGGATATACTCACGAGGTGCTTTTGGGTCTTGCATCATTAACCTATTTCCTTACTCCCGAAGAAGATGAGCTCTTAAACAATTGAAAATAGACTCAAGTCTTACTCTCGGACAAATATTTCTAAAATATTCATTACAAGTATGAATAACTATGAAAATATTCATATTCAAATAATTAAATCATTAAATTATAAACATTAAAAGTGTATTTTGAAAAGTAAGAAAACTTTCGGTAAAAATCACATCATCAGAGTTTAGTCAATGCGTTTTGAACCATCCAGTGTGGTTCATCATCAGATAAGATGAAGAACAAGATCTCGACATCAAGTTAAATAGATGAAGAGAACAATTTTAGTCATTATAATATAAGTGTATTGTGAGTAAAAGTGCATTTTCCTTTTTCAACCTAAAAAAATCCCTTTTAACTATTAAAAAATAATATATACCAAGGTTTAAAGGTTGAATTATGCATCAAACCTCTATAAACACTATCACAAATGATACAAAACTACAAAAATAAACTAATTTATATTACCACCCTAGATTCATTTTAAATCTAGATTTACCAAGTGCCTAGAGAGATTAAATCCAAAACTAAGACACATCTAACTTTAGAAACTTGCTTAAATTCAAAATACACATAACCGAAGAAAAAAATCACAAGAGATTATGGTTGAACATAAACATCACACAATATAATCTAGCTTATATCCATCTTAACTCTGGATCTATCAAACGTCGAGAGGGATGAAAACTCTTTTCTCTAAAAGAAGTTTGCAATTCAACAAATTTGATCCTTCTCGACACTTATTAGATCCAAAGTTAAGATGGATCTAAGTTGATTTAATTAAAAAAAATTACTAATCAAAAGGGATTCTATTATCTAATTAAAAGGTTATATTTGATTTTCCATTTTTGCCCTAGTCTCATGGCTTCACTCCAACCAGATTTGTTAGGCAGGAAATATGTATGAAAACAAAAAAGCAAAATGCCTTACACTATAACTAGAACTCAAGCCATAAACACAAATGCACCAAAAAACATCAAGAATACAAACAAAATCAGCCATCATCAGAATTTTTTTGGAGGCTTTGGGCCTTGCCCGATGTTTAACGGGTCCAGAGGACGAATTCCATCATGAGCATGGTGTTCTAGGTGATTAATTCTTCCTTCAATTTGGTCCAACTGCTCCATCGTATGTCACTGGTCACATCAGATAGAATCCACCCTATCCATCATCACCCAATGATTATGTTGGATGTCGTTTAAAAAAGCGATCAATTCATTTCTATCATCATGTCATTCCTCCCACATCTCTCTCCAAGTCTTCCATGACCATTTGAAGTTAACTAACAATAGATTCCAAGGAAGGTAGGGCCACCAATAACCCGAATTCTTGGGCAACTTCTCCATCTGAGATCATGCCCTCCCCCACTATGCTCAACCACTGCTTTGCGAACTCGAGCCTGGATATCACCATGGGGAGTCCTGCCATGCCTAACTTGGCCCCTCTGCGAAGCATTTCACGGTCGCAAATAAATTGCATTAACGTCATCTAGGCCCCACACTGTCTCCCTTGAGTAACCCCTGCCCCCTTCCCACAGGATCGAAAGACAAAGACCATAGTGCGAAGACTCCCCAGTAGAGGGAGACAGTCTAAAAGATGTCAGATAACCCAACAGAAGCCCAAACTACTTCGTTTGCTTTTGAAAGAACCAAACACCACCAGACATCGACCCTCTCAATAACCACAAAAGCAAGAATGCCCCTCTGGGCCAAACTCCTGAACCTTGCAAGACGCCAGAACGAGCAAGTCCCTCCAGGCTAGGCCACTACGCAATTCAGTTGAAACAACCATTCAGAACAAATATACACAACACCAAATCAATTAAAGACCATGTTGAGCCAAAGGGTGGGAATTGAGATAACAAAGATTACCAACCCACCAAGACAGCTCCTCTAGACATGGAAACATCCTGCAACGGTGTAGCACTCTAGTTGCGCACCATTACGCTTCATCTACCAACCATTCATAAAACTATTACTCTCCCCATTGCCGAGGTCTCAAATCCAACAATTCACACCTCACTCTCGAGTATACCTCCAACCCTGTAACTCAAACTAACTTCAATGTGAAATGACACGGGGAAAGGGGCATGCACAATTGGCTAGCCTGTGCACACTTCTCTACATTGTCACCACCCTCCTAAGCTCCCATAACCGCGATGAACCTCTGCCGCAAAATTCCTTCATGCACCCTCAAAACATTAGTCTGGCTGCCAAACTTTCCAGACAACCAACGTCCATCGCATTGCTTGCCCTCATCCATCATTGCCATATGACACATCTGCTCTTGGAGTGTTAACATCCCCACCACCAAAATTTGATGTCCTTGGGTCCAACACTCCCACTGGGGTTATAAACTAAATTATTAATTTTATTTTTTGTTTTGTTTTATTGTTTTTATTTTATGTAATTTGATTGAATCAAAATGTTTTATTTAATAATTATATAATTAATTATTTGATTTTATTTTTATTTCTATGTGCTTTGATTGATTCAAAATATTTACATAACATAACAGAATAACACATTACAACATCTTTTTCACACTGAATTAAAAAATACCTCTTAACACAATCACGCAAATAATAAATATAAATTATCATAACATTCAATAATAAACCCAAATTAAAAATAAGACACTATGGTTAACCACATGCTACTTAAAACCATCACTCACTCCTTAGAGTGGCTTTAGAGCTTTTGGGTAGTTAACAACAAAATAAAAAAGTTGTTATTATCCACCAAAGGAGGCTAATTGGGCTTGCCATCCCACCTCTCACAAACTTGTTAGTATGCCTTATGACGAGCCTACCTACTATCACCACAATGTGAATACATTGACTAGGCATGGGAAGTGCCAAAGGGCTCTTTGTTTATGTTGTGGGGCCCACCACAATAATTTAAGATTCGATTTTAGGACATGCAGTGTAATTTAGAAGGGCCCATTCACACAAATTAAGTGTTGTGTCATGCCATGCAAATGTTTTTGAAGACCCTTCATCGTTAAAGAAGACTTCATCATGTTTCCTTAACAAAAAGTTAAGAACTCACTCGATGTTAAAGGATGTTGTTACATATTCTTTAATCCAAAGACCATGAAAAACTTTAAGTTTTCTCGTGTCATTAGTTGGAAAGATAGATAAAAGACATGGAGTTTTTTCCTTAACTTTAAGGGAGTAGTTAACATTAATTTTTTGAGTGTAAAGCCTAGGTTTTGATTAGAGTATATGTTGATGGCGATGTTTTATTATTTATTTTTCTCAAATTTAAAGGTTAAAAAGATTATTTTATATATATTTCATAATGTTGTGATTAAGTTTAATGATGTGTTTTTGTATTTATAAGATAGTGGAATCGGAAAAACATTTTATTTTGGAATGTGACGTTTTTAAAGACGTAAGAGACAGTTACGATAGTGTGTTAACAATGGTTCTTTGGCATTGTCTTTTTAGTGAGGGGACTGTTAGAAGGTTGGGTCAACTCATCATTAATTTGAATAATAAGATAAATGAATTGCAAAAGGCAAAAAGTAGGGAAGCTAGTGGTCCCATAAACTATATCTAGTCTCGCGAGGTTAAAATTTCATTCATTCATTCATTTCCTATTTTTTCATCTTTCTCCAACTTCTTCTTAAATTAAATTCCCATGTATTTTTTTTGCCCTCGAAACAATATTTCTTATCTTTCTTTATATATTTTCTTTTGTATTCCACATTTACCAAGTTTAACAACTCAAAACATTTATATTAAATTATGCTAATATAATCTTTACTCAAAATCTAAATCTAATTTATATCAAAATATGTATCTTTTTTATTTTTATTTTCTTTCCTATACTCATTCAAGATTGATCACTCAAAACATTAATTTTAAACTATATCAATATAAACTTTATTTTAATTCAAAATTCCAATTTATATCAAAAGAGATGAAACAACATGCGTAAATCTTTAGATTCTAGTTAAAATGATCTCTCACATGTACATACTTTTTTTTGTTCCTTTCCCTAGAAATATTTTTGTATTTTATATAAACCAATACAAGAAATATTAGGTATAATCTCAATATATCACAAGTAGGAAATTGAATTCAGTTCGGAGGGTAACTATATGAGCCATTATAAGAAACACTAGTTATGATCTCAATATATCACATGTAGGAAATTGAATTCAAGTTAGGAGGATAACTACACACCACCTTCACTAAACCTAATTGAGTTCAAATTCATAGGGGTTAAAGTATGTATACCAAAATTGTTATGTAGAGGTGATCCTTTATCCCACGAATAAGAGAGTCACATACATCAATTTAATATCTAGCTTCACTATGACGTTAAAATTGAATTATAATATATATATATATATATATATATATTATACTTTTTCAGCTAGGGTTTAAACCAATTTTGTAATTTTCACAGCCTGGTATAAAATGTCGGTTGTTGGGCTTGACTTGTGCCCATTTTAGGGTTTTCTTAGAAGGCTTGCATGCCTAATATTTGTTTCTTCACTACCTCATTGCCTAGGGCTTTGAAATGTTTGCATTGTTTTAGGTTTTGGTTTATGGAGGCCTGTGTGCCTAACTTTATTTTAAGCATGTTTGAGCATCTCCAACTTTTCGTGTGAGTCAAAGTATCTTCTAGTGTTATTATGTTCTCATTGATTACAATATCTTCCAGCGTTGCTAGAATGATGAGTGACTGCCCATTGTTGAAATTTTGGTGCTCCCTATGGGGTTCTTTTGAGAGGTCTACGGGTCTATATCTTGATATTAGTGATATGTAATTTGAGAATTATTTTGGCCCATATGCTTTATGCATGCTATATGTAAACACTTTTTTATTTAATAGAAAAATGTTGATTTTTTCTTTCAGCTTTGATTTTATTTAACATCAAATATGTACATAAATATTTACTTATTTTATATTATTTATCTAATTAAATATATATTATATAGAGATTATCTCATCTTAACTAATAATATAATGATCTTTTTGATAAGTATGGGGCCATCGCTGGTCTATTTGGGATAAAGTTTCCAAAATTTTAATTTAATTATCAATACTTATTAAGTAGATAGTAGGGATTCATCCACAAAATATTCTAAATTATATTAGTAGTATTCACAAATCAAAAGGTTGAGATTTATCTCCAAAGTAGTTATGCCCTTTTAATTAAATTGATTAATTTAAAAATATATTAAATAAATATGTGTCATATGAAATAAGTTGCGGTTTTTTGGGCATGTGATATTGATAAGCCATGATATTATAACAAAGCCTGTTTACAAATTAAGAATTTCCATGATAAAATGGGGATGAATCTCCATGGTTAAAGCTCTTGTTAAATTTTTTCACGTGTGGTTCACGATATTGATAAGCCATGATATTATAACAAAGCCTATTTACAAATTAAGAATTTCCATGATAAAATGGGGATGAATCTCCATGGTTAAATCTCTAGTTAAATTTTTTCACGTGTGGTTCACGGACACCCACGGTCAGTGGATGCTACGTCCATGGAAATATCTGAGCTTGATCAAGGGTATCAAGCTGCCAATAACTAAGCTTAACCCCAAGGGCTCCGGGGAGAATTGACCATTTGACCAATTAAACTAACCCTTGGAACTGTGTATATATTTAACTCTTATATTAATTTTATATTATTAATTAATATAAAAAAATAATATATATATATAATTATATATATTAAATTATTATAATAATAAATGAGTATTTGATAATTATTATAAAATAAGTGATGTATATTGATATTTACTACTTATTTAATTTATATAACTACCCACTTTAAAGATGGATAAAGATATATAGACATTTAACTAAACCCACTTAACTAAACATCATGTATAACTCCAATAATACACTATTTTTAACTTGTTAAAACGATTTTTACAATTTTAGAGTTACAAGACACAGTTCATTAGGAGTTTAGAAAAGGGAAAAAATATTTTAATACAATTCTAAATTTGAAGTGGTCTTAAAAAGCGCAATACAAATTTTAAAAAGGTTATAATTAATACAAATAAGAAAAAAACAATAGAAACTGGTGTGTCATTGGTCAACCACTTGCCACGTCGGCCGGTGACGACGATGGGCTGAGGGGATTCTCCATGCAAGATCCGGGAGATCTGAGCCGTCAGTACAGATTATCCACACGTGGCATTGCCGTGACCCCACCTGTTACTGCCCGGCCCCCGGGAGATTTGGCCGCCAAATATTGCCGGCGTCGGTTTACGCCCATCCAACACCGGAGACCTATAGTTAATGCTTTTTAAGGCCTATATTTAATGTTTAAGTTGTTACATGTGAACACCCTAAGTTTTGCGGTTAGAGTCCAGGCGGGTTGAGATTTTTGAGTTTATATTTGTGGGTATTTTGCTTTCAGACTCCTTTTTGGAGAGACACGGCTTCAGTGCCTTCGATTGTCCTCTGTTGCGTTCTCTCTCTGTCTGATTTTCAGGCTTGAATCTATCGCCGGGCCTCGTCTGGTCCGATCAGGTATGGAGGATCTTTTTTTCACCAGTTGAAAATGATCGAAAATCGTTTTATTTTTTGTTTGGTTTGGGTTCACCGTGGATTTACTATTGGGATTTTTATAAAAGAACTAGTTTTGAAATCTGGATCCATCTTTCTTGTGCACAAGAAGGCCAATCTCTGATCCTTTTGTGGCATGTTAAAACATAGCATGGTGTGTTCTTCTTTTCTGTATTTGATCTTTTGGGCATCCATGGTCTGTGAAGATTCTGGAACCAAGATTTGATTTTGCATAAATCAGATGACTTTTGTAGGCATTGAATGTAGGTGCAGATAAAAGCCAAGTTTGTCGTGGCTATATTATTTGGAATATTGATGGATCCATATGTTTGAGGTTCGCATCGGGGGTCTGGCTTCTGTTATACGCTGGAATCAGCAGTGCGAGAACTGCGAAGATCAAAATTTTAGCGTGAAACTCCCAGACTACAGTTTGAACCTTTAGCCTCCTTGGGTCAAAATCGAAATCTTATCCATGAAATTTTTAGGGCAGCTCATGTCTGTGAAAGAAAAAAAGTGGGTGTCTGGTCAATGTGGGCACTGAGTTCAAACAATTCTTAATGGATTGATCAATCATCGTTTTTCACCGAATAAACAATAGATCAATATAGTACACGACCGTTGGTCATTAGATAAATCATTCTGGATAGCACCCTTTATACAAACACTATCAATAGACTTTTGCTGGCAATATGCAATTGGATATGCTTCCTTGTTGTCATAGCTTTCTGTGATTCTGATCTTGTTAATTTGATTCTTTTTTCAATCGAGGAGGTCTGGACAACTGAAATGTACGTGCTTTAAATGTAAGCTATGTTTCCAGCAGCCTGAACAAGAGATCTGTTTCTTGTATCTTTCCCATTTCTGTTCTTGTTCCCAACCCTGTCTTGACAGCCCGTTTCTTCTTCTGTTATTGTTCGCTGTTTTGTTTCTTGTTTCCTGTCTTTGGCAACACACTATGCAAGGTGCTTATGTTATAGTATAGCAGAGTTCCTTTCACTTAGGTGGCAAGTCTAATGGGCGGCTGTTCTAGGAAAATCACTAGGACTTGCGCCCAGGCTCATCCCCTCGAAATTCATGCCATCTGGGTTTGGCAGACCATAACAGGAACTGAATCCTTTTAGATGGCTTAATACTCTTTCGACCTTAATAGTGAACCAATGCCTCAAATTTGATAATGTCTAGGAAAACGAACTTGAATTTGCAACCACATCTTCATTATTGGTGATTTCACAATGGTTGATGATTCTGGTTCCTCTGTCAGTCTAGCCAATGACCAGAGGCCACTCAATTGACATGCTTTCTTCATTGCGACCATTCTGTCTTTCTCTATTTTCTTTGGCAGGGGTGTTCTTTACTGTAAGGTTGAGGGCTTTGCCCTCACAGCTATTTTTGCTTTTTTTTGCTCTTTCCAAGAAAGGAAATGTGCTAGGAACTCCTAAATTGGCTGTCAATGCATGCTGTACTCTTGAGCCCATTAGATATTTTGGCACTAATGGAAATTAGTATAATTTGAATTTTTCTTATTTGGGTAGGTTGTAACTTTTGACTATACTGTCTCTATCTTGGTGATTTAGGAGCCCACCCTTTATTCTTACCAATATCGTTAAAAGGCATGCTTTTGAGAGCTATTATCAGAAATCTGATTTCTGGTATGTTGATATTGATAAACAGGAAACTGTTTATTTTTAGGATAGCATTTTTTGGTGGATAAGTAGTAAAAATGGAGCAAATATTAATGCACTGCCTTGATGTTTGAGTGGGTTTATTGCAGTTACTCCGGGTGTTATTTTTGTGCTTTTAATTGAACAGTATTTTCTTTGAATTGCCTAATGCACTGCCTTGATGGTTGAGTGGGTTTATTGCAGTTACTCTGGGTGTTATTTTTGTGCTTTTAAGTGAACAGTATTTTCTTTGAATTGCCCACTAATTTCCTGTGAATTTTTTATTCCCTGCATTGACAGGGGTTTTATGTTGACGCTGTAATTTTTTTGTTTTTGGTTTTCCAAACAAAATAGCCACTGTTGTCTTTATTAGAATTCTTTTTGTGGCACGTTCTGCAGTTTTTGGAAATGGCATCAACTGCAACAACCACAGGATGGTTGAGAGGAAGAGTTAAGGCTGTACCTTCAGGTGACAGCCTAGTCATCATAGGCAGTGCAAAGACAGAGTTGCCACCTGAAAAACAAATTACGCTGTCGTCTCTTATGGCTCCCAAACTGGTATGTTTTACTTTTCTCTTCTCAAATGTGTTTTGAATGTAGCTTTCTCATTCTGAAATCTTCTTCAGCCGTGAGTGTTTATGTAGCTTTCTCATTTTTAACTATATTTCTCATAACTATCATGTTTGATCAACAAATAATGTCACCTGTTCTAATGGCCTTGTGTAAATGAGTAATACATTTCCATTTTTTCTTGGTTAGTATTCATTCATGTAGATGCCATTTCTAGAGCCAATGTCATTGTATCTTCACTATCCATTATTTTTGGACGTCATATTATTATAGTTAGTTGAAAAGCGGTATGCTACTTTCATACTTGTTTTTATCACGGATGTTTGTTTAATAACAAGTAGGATTAACTTTACATTTACCTCATTCAGGCTCGCAGAGGGGGTATTGATGAACCGTTTGCCTGGGAAAGCAGAGAGTTTTTACGAAAACTTTGTATTGGGAAGGTGAGGATTATGGCTGGATCTTGTACATGGTTTGCATTTCTGATTTGGAGTGAACATAAACATCATGATAATCTTAAATTATTCCCTGGTTCGTGCAGGAAGTCACCTTTCGAGTAGACTATACTGTGCCCTCTATTGGAAGAGAATTTGGCTCAGTGTTTCTTGGTGACAAAAATGTTGCTCTGACCGTTGTATCTGAAGGTTGGGCAAAGGTACTACTATTTTTACATTATTGATTTCTATATTTCATTGTTCTTTTAGGTAACCATTAATTTAGTATGAGTACCACAAGAGTTGTATCTTCAATCTTTACATTAGTTTTGTTAAAGTTTACTTACTTGGAACAGTGCCCCTCGTAACTTTATTTAGAGTTTTGAATACATAATGTGATGTTGCTAATGACAGGTCAGGGATCAAGGACCTCAGAAAGGAGAAGCTAGCCCTTATTTAGCAGAGTTACTGCGGCTCGAAGAGCAAGCCAAGACACAAAGTTATGGCCGGTGGAGCAAGGTAACTTCTGAATTTAGCCATTATGACAATACTAAAGTATCTTTTTGTTACTCATAACCAGGTGAGCATGCTCTGAAGTCTGAAATGTATTTGTGGCAGACACCTGGTGCTGCAGAGTCCTCCATCCGGGACCTGCCTCCATCAGCCATTGGAGATTCAAGCAACTTTGATGCAATGTCCCTCTTATCTGCAAATAAAGGAAAACCTATGGAAGCTCTCGTGGAGCAAGTTCGCGATGGCAGTACAGTACGGGTTTATTTGCTCCCTTCTTTTCAGTTTGTGCAAGTTTTTATGGCAGGGATCCAGGTGAGGCATTTGTTGCATAATTCTGTTTATTAATATTTAGAAATAAGTTTTCTTAAACCATGGATATATTCCAAGTCAATAGTCTCTAATTCATTTTGTATTCATATTATTATTGGTCTGTTTTACATAGTCTCCATCTATGGGAAGAAGACCTACTGCATTGGAGACCCCAACACCCACTGAAGTAGTTTCAGATGAAACAAATGGGGAAGTTGAATCTTCTTCATCTTTAACGACAGCACAGAGGCTTGCTGCATCTACAGCTGTATCGACTGAAGTTCTGCCAGATCCATTTGCCAAAGAGGCAAAACATTTCACTGAAATTAGAGTTTTAAACAGAGATGTGAGTTAGTCAATGGCTTGATTTCTGAGTAGATTCTTCCAATTATTTCTGGTTTTGTTTACTTGTTGATTCATTTCCCAGTAACTAAATGTGTTTACCACGTCTACAGGTTCGGATTGTGTTAGAAGGTGTTGATAAATTTAGTAATTTAATCGGTTCGGTATATTACTCTGATGGTGATGTTGCAAAGGACCTCGCATTAGAGCTTGTAGAAAATGTAAGTTGACAATTTCATGTACACATCCAATGCTCTCTATTGTCCAGCAATTGTCATCTTCCAAGCACATTAAAGTCTCGAGGCACATGGTTCTTTGTTTTAGTGTATGGATTGGTTTTTTAACATATATACTTATTAGTGCTTCCTCTCTGTTTTCCTATTTCATTTAGGGTTTAGCGAAATTTGTTGAATGGAGTGCTAGTATGATGGAGGAGGATGCCAAAAGGCGCCTAAAGAATGCTGAGCTCCAGGCAAAAAAGGATCGCTTGAGGATCTGGATTAATTATGTTCCACCTGTTTCTAATTCAAAAGCAATTCAGGATGACAAGTTCACTGGAAAGGTTTGTCTTTATTTCCAGTGACTAAGTACCCTCTATTGATAACATGGAAAAAAAATCAAGGCATTTTACTTAAGTTTGTGTTTAATTTTTATTCCTATTTCACTTGATATGAAGCAAAGTACAGCTGCTCATTTTTATGTGCAGAAGATCTGAAGATTTTGAATATTTGCAGGTTGTGGAGGTTGTTAGTGGAGACTGTATTGTTGTTGCTGATGATTCTGCTCCCTATGGGAGTCCTTCGGCTGAACGTAGGATCAATTTGTCAAGTATCAGAGCTCCAAAGATTGGCAATCCACGAAGAGAAGAAAAACCTGCTCCATATGCTCGTGAAGCAAAAGAGTATTTACGTAGCAGACTCATTGGCAAAGAGGCATGCCCAACTGTGTAACAGTTGTATTTATCTGCTGCTTACAAAATATGGTTCTAAATTGTTCAATGCTATCTGTCCAGAGGGATTAAAATTGGCATTTCTTTTGCAGGTCTATGTAACAATGGAATATGCCAGGAAAGTTAGCATGACTGATGGCCCTGCACCACCACCATCATCGGGAATGGCAGATTCAAGAATAATGGATTTTGGATCTGTTTTCTTACGATCTCCATTAAAGTCTGAGGTTGACGATGTTGTCCCTACAATGACGTCATCTAGCCACCCAGAGGGTGTTAATGTGGCTGAAATGGTGGTTGCAAGGGGATTTGGTACAGTGATTAGACACAGGGATTTTGAAGAGAGATCAAACTTTTATGATGCTTTACTTGCTGCTGAATCACGGGCAATGCAGGGGAAGAGAGGAATACACTCAGCAAAGGAGTCTCCTGTGATGCATATAACAGACCTTTTGATGGTGAATATTTTAAAGCTTTGATTTGTGAATAATATCTATGATCTTTTGTAGTGGCAAGTTAACAGTCATGAATTGATTGACTAGTTTATGTAAATAAACAAGCGTTTTCTGGTCTGAAAGTTTAACATTCTTAAAAAAAATTCTGTGCAGGCATCAGCTAAAAAGACAAAAGATTTTCTACCCTTTCTGCAGCGAACCAAAAGGCAAACAGCTATTGTTGACTATGTCTTAAGTGGACATCGTTTTAAGCTGCTAATTCCAAAGGCAACTTGTGCTATTGCATTTTCGTTTTCAGGAGTGAGATGCCCAGGGCGTGATGAACCATATGCAGATGAAGCAATAGCATTTATGCGCAGAAAAATTCTGCAGCGGGATGTTGAGGTATGTGGGTTGTGAGTGTTGGAGCATTGACTTCAATTGTACAAGAGTCCTAGTCAAGACTCTGTGGGTTTCACTTATGATATTTGGAAGTGTAATAGATTTGTAGAAAGTATGCTATTCACAAAGGGTTTCTATTAGTTATGGCATCATAACTTATTTGCATTTTGGTGTGTGTGGACTGATATATTACAGAATTCTAATGGTAGATTGGGTATTCCGTGATTTCAGGTTGAAATTGAAACAGTAGACAGGACTGGCACATATCTAGGATCCCTTTGGGAATCCAAAACAAATATGGCAGCAGTACTGTTAGAAGCTGGTCTTGCAAAGCTGCATCCATTCTTCAGTACTGAAAAGACAGTTGATGGTCACCTTCTAATTCAGGCTGAAGAAAATGCACGAAAGCAACGTCTGAAGGTTTGCTTCTTTACATGATCAATTGTCTTCTTACGTACCAAATAAATAAAATACTTTGCTGTCTGTTTCTTACTTGTATGATTTAGACAGCTATAGTTTGTTTATCTGTCAAGAAAGACAATGTTACATTGTTCAGAGAAATAATGGGATTAACTTGCAATTCAGGTCTGGGAAAATTATGTTGAAGGCAAAGAGCCTGCTAACGGATCTGCTTCTGAATCAACTACGAAAAAGGAGGTTTTGAAGGTAGTTCTGGATATTTTGGGACATCGATGATTAAAGTCTAGGCATTTGGCATTGTCATGTTTGAAAGCTAAAGATATCTAAAAATGTGTAGGTTGCTGTTACGGAAGTTCTTGGGGGTGGAAAATTTTATGTTCAAATTGCTGGTGATCAGAGAGTCTCTAGCATTCAGCAGCAGCTTTCTGGGTTGAGCCTCCAAGACAAGCCTTCTGTGGGATTCAACCCAAAGAAGGGAGATATAGTTCTTGCTCAATTTAGCGCAGATGGTTCCTGGAATAGGGCAATGGTCAGTTATTTTTCAAAGAATATATTAGCTGCTACTTAGTTGAACATCCGATGCCAATTAGGATTCTAGCACTTGCATTTTAGAATGAGATGGTTATAATTTATTAGAGTTGTCTTTGTTCACCTTAATTTACAATATTTATTTGCGCTCAACTGTATAGGTCGTAAATGCTCCTAGAGGTGGAGCTATAGCCTCTCCTAAAGATGAGTTTGAGGTTTTCTACATTGACTATGGGAACCAGGAAACTGTAATTTACAGTAAATTACGACCTCTAGATCCTTCAGTTTCTTCAGCTCCTGGTCTTGCGCAACTTTGTAGCCTGGCATACATAAAAGTGCCTGGTTTAGAAGAGGATTTTGGCCAAGAGGCTGCAGAATATTTTAGCGATTGTACACTTAGAAGTTCCAAGGAGCTCATGGCTATGGTAGAGAGTCGCGACACCACTGGAGGAAAGGTAAAAGGTCAAGGGACAGGAACTGTCCTACTAGTAACTCTTGTTGATGTTGAAGCAGAGACAAGCATAAATGCTGCTATGCTACAGGTATTGTTGAGTTTTTCTTTTCTTAATAAGCACTCAGAATATAATTTGTCTGAGCTTTCATGCGATGTCATTATGAGTACTGGGTCAAGCTTGGATTGTTAGTGCTGCCAATGAGTTGGGCTTTCTGCCTATATGTCAAACATGCCTGCAGTGAGTCTGACAAGTACCTGCAGGTCAGACCCTGACCCTCACGTAACCTGAGGGTGGGTTATTTGCAGCATGGCAAGTTCAACCCATGCACAATTAGGAAAACATGTCTTATGTAAAAAAATAAATGCCAAAGATGAAAATAGAAACCTTCATTTTAAATGTAATATGCTGCTGAGTAATTTTCTGAGTTTCGTCGAGTCATTCAGAGCTGAGTTATTAAACTTTGGCATGATGATTTGATGACATTCTGTTTGTCTCCTTTCCTGAGTATTTCTTGAACAGTTGTTGATTACATTGTTTTTCTTCTTACAGGAGGGTCTGGCTCGATTGGAAAGGAAGAAAAAATTTGACACGAAGGAAAGACAATCTGCCCTTGATAATTTAGAAGAGCACCAGCAGAAAGCCAGGAAAGGCAGGTTGAATATATGGCAGTACGGGGATATTGAGTCAGATGAGGAGGAAGTTCCTGCCACCCGAAAAGGTGGTCGTCGGTAGGGTTGTGGAATTGAGTCAGATGAGGAGGAAGCTCCTACCACCCAAAAAGGTGGTCGTCGGTAGGGTTGTGGAACCTGGAGTTAGTAGTATAGCTTTGTAGAACTAGTGGTTTTTATCATCCGGATTGGTGGTACTGGCTTGCCCTTTCAATCATATAGCTTGGGCAGTTTTGAGCATTTTAATTTATAGATGTAGTGTGTTATTTTGGGATTGAAGTCTAATAATCTTCTCTAATTATGGGGGAAAGCTGGTTGCGATTCTGGTGGCAATCGAACTAACTCAGCCCATAGACGAGTCATCTGCATTTAGCATTGTGAACATTTATTTTTATAAAGTGTGAATAAAGCAAATGTACATTGTATGGCTTAAAATTGTGCAGTGTCTACCTTGCTATTTTTAATTCAAATTATCACAGATGTGCAGTGTAGGGAACTCTTGTAACTTCCCAATTTTTATGTCTTGAGATGCTTGTTTTGCCTCTTTTCTCAATAGAATTATAGTACGAATTAGGTTCAATCTAATGTGAATTATTGTATGACACAACATATCCTTTGGCATGTTCAGGTCTCCCCTTCATCAATTAGGTTCAATCTAATTTGAATTATTGTATGACACAACATATCCTTTGGCATGTTCAGGTCTCCCCTTCATCATTGTGCACATTAAAATTTTTAATTCAAATTATCACAGATGTGCAGTCAAGGGAAATCTGGTAACTTCCCAATTTTTATGTCTATTGAGATGCTTGTTTTGCCTCTTTTCTCAATAGAATTATAGTACGAATTAGGGTAAACCTAATGTGAATTATTGTATGACACAACATATCCTTTGGCATGTTCAGGTCTCCCCTTCATCAATTAGGTTCAATCTAATGTGAATTGTTGTATGACACAACATATCCTTTGGCATGTTCAGGTCTCCTCTTCATCATTGTGCACAATTTAATGTGCAGTAATGAAATGGCTTTGGGTATAAGTAGACTACAATTGAGAGGCCCTGCTCTTCCGAAACTAATGGTTACATTTATGCCTCTTTTCTGAATAGAATTATAGTATGAATTAGGGTCAATCTAATGTGAATTATTGTATGCCACAACATATCCTTTGGCATGTTCAGGTCTCCCCTTCATCATTGTGCACAATTTAATGTGCATCATTTCATTTAATGTGCAGCAACGAAATGGCTTTGGGTATAAGTAGGCTACAATTGAGAGGCCCCGCTCTTCCGAAACTTACTGTTACATCTATGCATAAATCTGCATAGCCTTTAAACCTTATCCATAGTCTGCATGGTTTTTAACCACAAAAGAGGCTTCAAAGGTTTTTTAACTACAAAAGAGGCTTCAAAGGTCCTTGATTAGGACGGAAAATATACTTCCAATCTTGATTTGCAAAGTTATGGCAGAGCCAACTGCATTTGCATAATGATGTTAATGTCAACCTTGGATATGCAATTGCTGATATTAACCCTCGATACTCCAACCTTTACTAACCCATATTTCACCCAATGTCAATTAAACCTCGATACTCCAACATTTACTAACCCATATTTGTCAATTAAACATTTGTGACTCTTCTTTGTATGTTATTGCCCTCTCATAAATTTCCAACATCGCTATAAATAAATGAACGGAGGACCAATTCATCAACATTTAAATCCTTTCAAACTTCTACCTTTTGTATAACCTTTTGTTCCCTCGTTATTGATCCCCATACAATATTCAAATACCACAAAATTGAATGTTTCAAACATGTTAGTGATTAGTGTTAAGAAGTGCATTAATAGTTAAAAATAAAAGAAAAGCCTCATGTTGTTCAACTTTTCATACACAATTTAAACGTACATATAATTCAAATATATGTATTAAACTTTAAAAGAACTTGTGTTCTCTTCTTGGGATGTGCTTCATTTAGCTTTGTTGTTATAATTCTTTTTGCCTACTCGTCTAAAAAAATTATTATTCTCAAATAGTATAGAGAAATTGTTAGTTTTAACTCTATACAATTGACTTTTACGAACATATTCCCAAAAAAATAGAAAAGATGTAATGGTGTGCTTGATGCATACAAATTACATGTGGTGTTAATTATGCAAAGAATATAACACACAAACATTCTCTCACTTGTTTTCTTTGTATACAATGGTCATAAGAGTACATGATCAATAATCTAGGGCACCAATGCCCAATTTTTCTCCACACCAAGCGTACTTGTTAGTGCTAATGTTAGCGAATTTGCAACATTCTTCAAGGTGTCCACCGTAATCAACACCTTGACTTCAACCATGTCTCTCACCAAATGATGTTGAACATTAAAATGCTTTCTATTAGAATGAGAGGATGAGCTTTTCGCTAGGAAGATTGCACTCTAATTATCACAAGCTATACATATAGCTTGTTCTACCAACCCAACACTTGAACACAATATTTCTAATCATCGTTTTCTTGCATGAGTGGCTGCCATGTATTCAACTTATGTAGTTAAGAGTGCCATTGTAGACTGTCTCTTTCTCATCCAACTGCATGCTCCTCTAAATAGGTTAAACAAAAATGCCCACTTGTATATCTTTCGTGATCCATATCTCCAACATAGTCTTTATCAACAAAACCATGTATGCCCAACACTTTGTTTAGACTTGGTCTTCCTCAGTGGCACAATCCATAACTAGTAGTGCCACACAAAGACTTAAACCTTCTTTACCGCTGCCCAATGCTCCTTTGCGGGTTTTGACATATACATGCTCAATACTCACACATGTGCAATAGAGGTTCTGGTATAGATTATTGCATACATCTAATTGTCAACTGCACTAGCATATTATTGTAGCCGCTACAACACCCCCCAATTTTTTTACCCTGAATTCCTAATTTTGGGTACCCCTTTTCTTTTCAAGGTTTAACATGTATGCTTGTGGCTTGAAATGGTTAAATTGTTCAAGAACCTAGGTGCCATCAAGCCCTATTCTTCCTTATGCTTTCATGATGCATATTACGTGCTCACCTTGCTACATCTTTATTCTCATTCTATTGAAAGTATTAGGGTTCATGAACTTTTCGTGTTATTCATGCACCTCCAAACCTTGTTCCCATAATATGCATTGCAAATGATATGCATACTTTTGTCTTGTTGGCTGTTCTTCGCTTTCGTTTTCATTCTTTGATTTGCATCTTCAAAACTTGAATCTTTATGAACATTTCATGGCTTTTTCAATCATATTAATTACATTGTCATGTTGCGTAATAGGTACATGTAAATATTTTGGAGGGAAAAGAAAAAAGCTCTTCTCTTTTTGTTTTTTGTTTTTCTTCATTAAATTGTATTTTTGGCTTATCTCCCTATAAGTTTACTCAAAATGTGAGTGTAAACACTTATTGGATGTAGAATTAAATTCCACATCCAACGAGTACCTATCATATATACTTTCAAGAAAAGGTTGCACTAAGGTGCAATATTATACGTTGAAACGTGTGCTATGATGAGGAGGTTACATCAAGATCATGTGCATGCAATAAAAATACAATGCACAAGAATGCAAACTATGTGATAATGCAACATAAGAATTATAACAAAGCACTGTAATGGAAAAACAATCCATATGATGAAGGGTTAACCCACAACATATTAAAGAACTGCCATAACGTTGTTAAAGGCAACAATAAAGGTTATGTAACCGATGTTAAGGATTGTGTATATTGATGCTTGTAGGGGTTATGTTATCACCATAAATGACCACCTAGACATTTCTAACTTGGTGGATCGAAATACACCATGTAGGATTAATTTTACCATAGTAAAATCACTTTCACCATAGGAAATAATTTAGTAAACCACTTTTATTAAATTAGTTTTGATTAAAATTAAAACCCCATGAGAATAATTGAATAAATCATTATTTATTTAGTTTTCTCTAGGAATAATTATTAAATCATTGTTTGATAACGATTCCTAGTCACATTTGACTAAATCCCATAGGAATAATTAAATAAATCACAATTTATTTATTATTCCTTCATTATATTATTGGAATAATTGTTAAATCACTATAATAATTATTTCAATTTTACATCATTCTTAATCCTCGTGAAATAATTAATAAATCATTTTATTTGTTAATTATTTCTAAATAAAGATATTTGACCATTTTGAATATCTTTTCCTTCTCCAAAAAATATAATAAAGTATTCCTAACGGTTAGATCTTGATTTGGTCAATATTATTTTATTATTCTCCATTTCGAGATTAACTCAATACTTTGTTATAAATAGGAGGGTTTTCCATTCATTCTTCACCATGATCATTATCATCATCACCATTATTGTGTCTTTTCATATGAGCTCCCACTTGAATTCTACACATTGTTTTGGGTTTTTCACACATTGAGAGAGGAAATCAATTATTGAAGCATCAAGGACATCAAATGACCCATCCCATAGAAGGGGATTTGCAGACCCATTTGTAAATCTCATTTGTAAAGATTTATTATTAATTTTAAAAGTCTTTCCATTTGGGTTATTACATTGGATATATATATTTGTTTGTTGTTTTGGATCACATGTGTTGTTTTGTTGCAGGTTTTTCTAGTTTTATTATTGTAGATTTGAAGCATAAGAAACCACTAATTGTTGTTAGGGTCACGTGTCACCTAGTGACTTAAGTGAAGTGTTTTTGGTACACCTTCCAAGAAATTTCACACTAAGATGAGTTGATTTGATTTGGCATTAAGATGAAATCAAAATTTCAGGTCTACCTATTCCTTCAAACCTTTTACTATTGATTTAAGCAATTTAGTTCATAATGTATAATGATATATTGATTTTATATTTTGTTATGTTAAAATATTATGATATTATACCCTAATTAGTAGTTGTACGTTTCAAGGCTGATCAAAGTTGTGGGATACTTGCTAGTCACATACATCTTAATACTGCATGAATACACAATCTCAATCGGTGTCAACCATTGGATCGTCAACTTAGCACCAAGGTGACCCTTGGGCATAACAACGACATGAACAAGTTTCCCAAGGTGCCATATATTTCTTACAAGATTGATACATCAAAATCTTGTGCATTGCCTCTTATTATTTTGTAGATATATTATATTGTCATAAAATGACAAAATATTAAAACCATAGAAAATTTGAGAAGGACGTCAAAGATCATGAGGAATTCTAAAGGCTCCTAGAGAAATTTAAGAGTCATGGGGCATTAAAGATCATTCCCCACTCCTGTAAACACACCCTCATGCCTCATTCAAATGGACTTTTAGCACTTAAGCTAGGATAATAATTAGATAATTATTTTGTGCTTGGGGAGCTAAAATCATTCTCCTCTTGGTAGCTTGTAGGATGAGTGATTGTGAGGCTATGGCTTCTTTCTAAAAGATGAGATGGAAAATCTTTATTCCACTATTGGATTTTTAAAAGCTTACAGTGTATGTACTTGGATTTATCAACATTTAATAAGAAGTTTCTTCACTTGTCGCATTGATTCATGTGCATATTAATGTAATTTGTAATGACTATCCAATACTGTTGTTGCTTATGCATATGTGTTTACATATTGGTTACATGTTAATCAACTAATTGTTACATATAGCTTGTATATCTACTTTGAATCTCAGCCCTTGTATTCCATGCAGTTGCTAGGAATTAATTGTAAACTATTTTACAGTTAGTCTCTAGCATTATCTTGTTTGTGTGTCTTAAGATGTTATTAGCTAATTGATTCTTCTTGAGACATATTATTCTTATTTCTTTGTTTCTACGTTCTTATATATTGTTCTACAATTTTATTAATGGAAGGTTGATTTCGTCCTCATTCTTTTGGAATTTGACACTTGGTCTCACACTTATTCCTCTGTATAGGAAATCCAAGGGAAAACACATGCATGTTGGAAGTCAAACCCACAAATAAGATGGGGCTCCTATCCCAAACGATGTGAGGTTTAATTGGAACTTCACACTGAGGAGACCCCCTAACTGTTGTCGAAACAACCTAACCCATCAGCACATACATAACACGAGACATTGCCTCTTCCTCTTCTTGTCCTTGGGACAATGATTTACATGTAACTTGATATGTATTTGAATATATATCTTAACTGGTTTACATTCCTACATGTTATAAGTCATTTTGTCACATTTGGTTAATAGGCTTGTAAACCAGATCAATCATGACCCATGAGCATTTATCATCCCTACACAAATCCCTAAGCATGAAATTTTCAAATGCTTGAGTTTTTGGGTCTAACTGCCCAAAATCAGTGCTTTTAAGGCCTAATGAACGCTACCCCTTTAGAGACCTGCGTTCAGTAGTAGGTTGCTCCATTCCACACTAGTGCTCATTAGCAATAACTTGTCCCTTGTTGGGGGTGCATTGATTCTAGAAATTCGGGGAAACTAAAAAGAATGCTGAAGCTTCCTCTTCTATAAGATTCCATGGGTTGTTTTAACCACTTAGATAAGAAGTTCGAACATTATTTGATCCTACCTTGGAGACTTCACCTCTTATCACTTGAGCTCATCCTCCCATCTTAAGTGGATATTAAGCATATATTGGTAAATGGATAAGAATTCCTAAACTACCATCCCTCTCCTATAAATTTACTTCCATCTACAACATCGAGGTTGGCTTTTGGAGATTGATAATGACCTCATGCTGCTACCTTGAATCCAAGAGAGTCATAATCTTCATGCATTAGGGTGACATTGAGGGGTGCTTTATGAGAAGGAAGGACACATCAACTTGGCGAGGTCTCTACAAGATCAAATACTATTCTTGGTTGTAAACTATCTCTTATTTCTTAATATAAAGAGTATACCATTTTCCTAAATGTGCTATGTTACATTTACATTCATGTATTTAAATGCTTTTCTGATCCATTGAATAGAGTAATTGAATTATACTATGTAGATGTTGTGGATCTTTGGCTTGTTGTGAATGTATGTGCAGGTTCTAGTTATAGCAATCAAAATAGGAAGCATTATTTTGACATTTTTCTCGTGATTTCCATTTTTATTAGCCTGATTTGGAAGCATTATTTTGACACTGTGCACTTCCATATTTTTTCTGAGTGCTCTAAGTAGGATTACTAGGAGCTAAAATCTTCCTCATCAATTTATTTCTTACATCTTGCTCAAGCACTGTTATTTTTCTCCTCAAATTATATTGCTTAGCAGGTTGTTGAGGAGGAGCATCACCCCTTAGGGGCTCACCCGCACCTTGTCAACCATTGTTCAGCATAAGATCGAAAGTGAAAATTGAATCATCAACACTTGAGTTTTCCTCTGTCGAGGCTGGTTAATCAGTCTCTCGAGTTTGCTTTGAATGCTCTTATGCTGAAAATATTTCTATAACATTGGAAACCACAACATTCATAAATTATGTTTCCATTGAGGGCATGATTTCTCTGAATGTGCTTCTTGATGAAAAGTATAGTAGATATCCATGCCCAAGTTCTCAACGTTGATTACAACATTAGAATTTTGCACAAGCTTAGCTAGTTTATTGAAGTTATTCTTAAGAAATGACTTAAAAGGCTTGTTATTTGTAGAAGCCTCACTTAACTTCCTTTTGAATTCAAATACTTTATTAGTTAACAACTTCAAGGATGTAGTGAAGCTATCCATGTCAAAAGGATATTTTTCTTTAGTTTTAGGGCAAGAGGCTTGGGATCAATGATCACCCTTTGAATCTTTGTGATCAATGATCACCCTAATAGACCTTACTTGCTTCTCAACGATGATTGCTTCTGCAAAATTAAGAGCCAAATTATCTTATGCAACACACTTAACAAAAACATAAATGTTAGTTGGAAAGGCAGCAATATAATAATCTTTAGTAATCGAATCGTGAGGTTGCACATCAATGGGGAACTTATTCAAAATACGTGTAAATATTTGATTAAAATATTCAACCTTTTATTTATCCCCCATATTAATGTTTCTAAGTTCTTTAAGTAACATGTGAAGAGTTTTATCATCAACATAATTTTCTAAGAATATATGTTTAAAATCCCTCCAATTATGGATTGAATTAGGTGGAAGGCTATGATACTAGACTGATGCTTTACCTTCTATATTGTATGAAAATAATCTGCAAGCAACATCATCAAAACATAACTCTAACATCTGTAGATGCAAGTAGAAATCATCAATGTGATCTTCAGCTTTAGCTTTCCTATCCGGATCATACTTTGTAAGAAGATTTTTTGAGTGCTTTGGTAAGCGACGAAGATTTATCAAAAGAGAAAGAGGCCCTTGAGCCATCCAATCCAAATGGTCATTGATCAGTTTTTCGTTCTCCTCCTCCTCCTCACTCTCCAATTCTAAAGACTCTTCTTTGTAACACCCTCCTCCCACATCTACCCAAGTAACTGACCAACCAGGGTAAACATGTGACGAGAAGTTAATATGATATGATTCAACTCCCTATGTGTTAGTTAAGGAAGTGGAACTGGTGGAACACATCACACAAACCTTCCACATTAGCAATTGAACTCCCAGGAGCCATCCCAACCACTTCGGTAACCAGCTCCTGAGACCAACTGAAGTTTTAAACCATTAAACCCCCGAAATCTCCCTTGATATGAAAAATAATTCATCGAGGAGGCTCTAGACGCTCCCATAACATGGGTATGCAAGCATCTGGTGAATTTTCTCCTTAGACCTATGCCTGTGAATCCGAGATTTGTGTCACTTTTTCAGGCCCATAACCCATGTCAATGCCCAAAACTCAATGACACTTTCAAAAATGAAAGATAACAATGGAATAATGATACACATGAAACTACTTGAACAAGGAATTGACTAGACCCCTACTAGCCATGACAAAATTTTTGTCAAACATACCATGATTATGTAATTTATAGGTTTAAACAATAGATATGAGCATAGGGGTCTCATACTCATCTGAGAATCACTAAGAAGCATCGGTGCCTCAACACATTAGCTGCAATTTCATCTATTAGGCCATAGATACGTTGTTCATTCAATTACAAGTAAAAAAAATATGAGAGCCATACATAGCCACTGCCATAATACATATGCATATCTAGCATAATAGCAAAAAAATACCAAGGAAACAACAACCATATAATCCACATATAAACCAGTAAAATATTCATGAATTAATAAGGAGAAATAATCTCATATTAATGATGCAAAGGCCAACTAGGTTCGAAACTTCCACGAACAACCCGACCATAGACATGGCTGAGCCAAATATCTCTTCAACCAGTCACCCCCATGCCATATTCCAAGTATGAATGTGGGATCTCATGAAACACATCAATTGAAACCATCTAGGGCTTCCAGAGGCCAAACGACTTCAACCCATAAAACATTGATTCCACCTCACGATCGAACATCACAAACCATCGCCAGATTGGTCTCCACCCAAGCCTTCCAGGGCTCCAGAGCGTTTGTTCCAATCAAGGATTCAAGGAATAGTAACTCAACCCACAACTTTCTCTGGGTTCCTAGAGAGTTTTTCCAACCAGGGCTTCTAGGACTAGGAACTCAACCCACCAAGGGCTTCTAGAGCATTTCAGGACTAGAAACTCAACCCAAGCTGTTACAAGGATTACAGAGCGTTTGTCCAACCAGGGCTACCAGGAACTAGTAACTCAACCCAAGCTAAAGGAAACATGAGAAATAACCAAAATAAATAAATAAATGAACCCACAACATCATGGCTATCGAGGAAATGGGAAGGCTAGGAAAATCCACTATCAATCCAGGAAATCCTCCATGCCAATGATAGATTATGACCAATAAACCAATGCATATGCCATGCATGCCAAAACTAGTGAGGAAAACATACATGCAACTTGGTACCTGCAAGAAAAACCTACTGTAGCTGTTGATCTCGATGTCCTCTTGCACTTTCCTACCCTTCCTTTGCCTTCTTGCTCCAAAACTCCAAGTATGCCACACTCTCCAAGAGTGCTCCAAGAAAACTCTAAGTGTCCAAGTGTATAAGGGAGAGAGCTCCAAAACTAAACTGACAAAAATATGTGTACTAATCCTCTAAATCCTTTTTATTAATAGGCCTCTATTTCCTTCATTTTCCATTACTTTTCTTCATTTTCCTCCTCACGTGCAACCTCTAACCTTTCACCTCCCTTTTCTCCTAATTTCCATTATTTTCATAAATAAATGTGCCAAATTTCCATTTTTCCTTTCCATTGCCTTTGCCAATTTCCTTAGCCATTATCAACCACAAGTAATCCCCATCAGTATGATTTTGCCCAACATTCAGCTTGGAATACATGTCCCATTAACCGTGGTTATTATTTTTCCTTTATTAACTTTTATTACATGGAATTTTCACCACGGCTGTTACAGAACCCTCCCCCTTGGGGGAACACCGTCGTCAGTGTTCAACAACACCTACAACCTAAAAGGATGTTGTAAACAAAATATACTGCCCATGGAGCTTTATAACTTAGCTCGTTGCAGTATTTACAATGATCATCCTACTAATAAGCAAACCAACATGACAACATAACAAGTATAACATCATAATGACATGAAACCCATATCGCTTATTGAAGATTTATAACATAGCTCATTGCGGTATTTACATCCGTATACATATGTACATATACCAAACATCACCAAAACATGTACCAAAAACACATACCAAAGACATATACAAAAACATCCGCTCAACCAACAAACAAGGAATGATACATAGCTCGCATATGATCCACCATCTCCCATGTAGTTTCATCTGGTCCAAAGTGATTCCATTGCAATTTAACCTACTTGATTGCTCAGTTCTGGAGCATGAGCATATTTCTCTACAAAATACACTGCGGTTCCGGCTGTAATTCTCCTTATGGCTCCACCTACAATACAAACTATTCAATCACATGATCAACATATTTAACATACTTCTTAAGCAATGACACATGGAAAACATCATGGAACTTCACTTTTGGAGGTAGTGCAAGTCAATAGGCTACTGGCCCAATCCTCTCAATAATCTTGAAAGGTCCACAAAATTGGGGTGCCAGCTTGGCACATGATCCAATCCGCAAGGAGGTCTTCTTCGGTTTGATGTGCAAGTACACCTGTTCCCCAACCTAGAACTCCTTGAACAACCTATTTTGATATGTATAACTCTTATTCCTATCCTGCGATGCTTTCAAATTCTTCTTGATTACCTACATTTCCTGCTCCATGCCTGCCAACATGTATGGTCCAATCAACACCCAGTGAACTGGATCACTCTAATTGATGGGAGTATTACAATTCTTTCCATAAAAGGCCTCAAGTAGACTCATCCTCAAGGATTCATGATACCCATTTTTATAAGAGAACTCTACCAGTGGATGGTACTCTTCCCACTTCCACTGCTGATGCATCACATACATCCTCAACATGTCCTCCAATATCCTATTGACCCTCTCTGTCTGCCCATCTGTCTGTAGATGATAAGATGTACTGAAGGCCAACTCTGTGCCCAAACCTGCAAATAACTCCTTTGAAAATTTGGAAGTGAACTTCGCATCCATGTTTGACACAATCAAAACTCCATGCAATTTGGCCATGTTCCATGATGAAGACTTGTGCTACATCACTCACTGAGAATGTAAACTTCACTAAATGAAGTGTGTTACCTTTGTCAATTTGTCCACCACTACCATGATAGAACCATGCTGTCTCAATGTATCCCTTGTCAGGAATTTCCTTCAACTATAGATTCAACACTACAAAATCAGGTGTACTCATCCTATAAGGTGCCTTTGATATCGGAGTTTCCCCTCATACCAACTCAATGGAAAAGTCTACTTCCCTGTGAGGTGGCAACTTTGAAACATTTGTAGGAAATACATCCTGAAACTGCTATAGAACTGGGTACCTACTCAAAACATCCATAATCTCAAACTTCTTACCTTTGTGACAAGAAATGTGCACCGCAAATGACACAGACCCTTTCCTGTGACTACGCTTGGCCTACATAACCGTCACCATTCTAACTGATGTTGCCTTCTTCTTACCCTGCAAAAACCTTTGTTCCCCATTGTCATCCTAGCTCTCAATGACTTTGTCATAACAATCCACCTTGGTTCTATGAAGTACAACCAATCCATGCCCAAAAACATAATGTATGATCCCAACGTTAATACATTCAAATGTGCTGAGGTAAGCATACCATTCAAATCAAATGCACAATCTCTTACCCAATGATGAACTTGTTTCTTTGTACCTGTAGCCATCTGCACCAACCAAGACTCTGCATGCACTTCTTTATTCAAACCACACATATCCACCAGGTCAGGATTAACATAACTATAATTAGATCCAAGGTGAATCAAAATAGAAACAAATTGATCACAAAGCTAACCGCCCATCTCAATGATATATTCCTGATGGTCTGCCTGCCTGTCATCCAGCGCTGCGTAGATCCTAGTAATACTTTTCCCAACATCTCCCACTGTTTGTGCCTCCTAAGCACTGTAGATCTGTGGTATTCCACCCTGATGTTGTGGACACTATCTCCGATGATACTTTCCTCCACAAGTCCAACACTATACAGGATTCCAACCTTCATCCTTATTCTGCTCCTCAAATCTAAGTCCATGTCCTCTATCAGATGCATTGAACTTCTTGTCCCATTTTCCTTTGTTCTTTGCTTTATCTTTCCAGTACAACTTAATCTCATATCTACACTTCGAATTCTCATAGCAATGCTTTAGCTTTCAGATGGCCTCCTCCAATGATCTAGGCTCATCAAACTCAATCCTATATTTGAATGCAATTGATAACCCACTAGTGAATCTTTGAATCTTGGCCTTCTCCTCCTTGAGGCAAGGCACATACCTTAGTAGCTCCAATCTGTTATCGATCCCATGTTTAGGTGATAGATTTATTTTCCCCCATCATCAATGTATCTCTCTAATAGGTACTTCTTCTTGATAGTCTCTCAAACTCATCCCAAGTTAAGTCCTCCTCATGAATACCTCTGAAACTATTCACATCTTCCCATGAAATATCTTCTTTTCCTTTGAGACTGAATGTAGCTATTCTGTCTTTCATGTTCTTTGAGTAATCATGTAACCTGAAAAACTTCCCCATACCAAGAAACCATGCCTCCGCATCCTATCATTTCTTCATATCTCCATCAAATGTAGATGTCTTTTCTTTCTTAAACATGTTCGACAAATATCTCCTGTCACTCCTCCTGTAAGGATGATAACGATGCCAATCATAATGCTTGTCACAACCAGAACTAGAATCATACCTATGCCCATCACCTCTCCTATCCAGAGCATCCAATTACCTGCCATCTCTGATCATGTCATCTCTATATGACCTGTACTCACCAGGAGACCTATTTCCATATGCCCCATTAATTCTATCCTGCTACTCATGACTGATCTGAAGTGGTCCCTATCGTTGCAATTCTGGAAAAATATAAAGTATCACTGCATTTACCTCTGCTTGTTTCTCCTGTGCCTGTATGATTACGTCATTATCTGCCTTCAACTCCTTATTTATACCTTTAAGATTCTCAGTGTGTTTTCTAAATCAAAAGAATTCCAAACACCACGCTGCTGGAGAGTCTCGGGAATTGTAGTATACCATATTGCTAGTCATCTTTGATATTCTCATTGCAAAGTATAACATGTCAGCTAAACCAAATCACAATACACCAACGTACCTCATCATGATTCAGGGAGGATACCTCATCTGCAAGATCAACAAATTGATGTAATGCATGTATAACATAATCATGACATCATATAGAAATATAACACATAAGCATATAAGCATATAACCATAATTCTAGCTAGATTCCAATCATCAATTCATGACCATATCAACTACACATACCATGACCTCATGCATGAAAAAACCACCACATCATTGTACAATTGACCACATGTGAATACTAACGTACATAATCAGCCATACAATCATGACGACACACTCCAACACAACATAATCAACTTCCCATGGCGACCTCACTGCAACTATAACCCATAACATACGAATGCAACCAACACATGGTATTAAAACTCAAGAAACACATATGCAAATGAAATGAATAAATGACCAACACATAGCCCATCTAGTTCGAGGGGTGAACCATGCTCTGATACCACTTTGTAACACCATGCTCCCACATCTACCCAAGTAATCGATAAACCAGGGTAAACATGTGACGAGAAGTTACTATGATATGTTTCGAATCCCTATGTGTCAGTTAAGGAAGTGGAACCGATAGAAAAAATCACACATACCTTCCATATAAACAAAAACACTCCAAGGATCCATCCCAACCACTCCAGTAACCAGGCCCTGAGACCTGTGCTTGCAACTTCGGGATTTGTGCCACTTTTTTTAGGCCTAGATCCCAGGTCACTGCCCAAAAGTCAATGACACTTTCAGAACTGAAATATAACAACAAAATAATGATACAAATGCAATTACTTGAACAAGGAATTGACTGGAACCCTACTAGCCATGATAGGAATTTTGTCAAACATATCATGATTATGTAATTTACAGGTTTAAGCAACATATATGAGCACACTGGTCTGATACTCATCTGAGAATCACGAAGAAACATTGATGCCTCAACACATTAGCTTCAATTTCATCCATTAGGCCATAGATACATTGTTCATTCATTTACAAGTAAAAACATGATGAGAGCCATACATAACCACTGTCATAGTACATATTCATAACCAACATAATAGCAACAGAAATACCAAGGAAACAACAACCATATAATCCACATATAAATCGGTAAAATACTCATAAATTAACAAGGACAAATAACCTCATATTACTGATGAAAAGGCCAAACAAGTTCGGGACTTCCATGAACTACCCAACCATAGACATGGTTAAGCCAAATCTCTCTTCATCTAGTCACCCCTGTGCCATATTCCAAGCATCAATGTGGGATCTCATGAAACACATCAATCAAAACCATCCAGGGCTTCCAAAAGCCAAACCACTTCAACCCATCAAATAGTGATTCCACCTCATGGTCAAACATCACAAACCATCACCAGATTGGTCTCCACCCAAGCCTTCCAGGGCTCCATAGTGTTTGTTCCAACCAAGACTTCTAGGACTAGTAACTCAAGCCGCAACTTTCTCCGGGCTTCTAGAGCATTTGTCCAACTAGGGCTTCTAGGACTAGTAACTCAACTCACCAAGGGCTTCCAAAGAGTTTTTCCAACCAAGGATTCCAGGACTAGTAACTCAACCCAAGCTATTACAGGGCTTCGAGAGCGTTTGTCCAACTAGGGCTTCTAGGAACTAGTAACTCAACCCAAGCTAAAGGAAACATGAGCACCAAATAGAAAAAAATAAATGAACCCGCAACACCATGGATATCCATGAAATGGAAAGGATAGGAAAATCCACTATCAATCTAGGTAATCTTCCATGCCAATGATAGATCATGACCAATAAACCAGATTTATATTCCATGCATACCAAAACTAGTGAGGAAAACATACATGCAACTCGGTAGCTGCAAGAAAAAACCATTGTCGCTGTTGATCCCGATGTCCTCTTGTGCTTTCCTTCTCTTCCTTTGTCTTCTTGCTCCAAAATTCCAAGTATGCCACACTCTCCAAGAGTTCTCCAAGAAAAATCTAAGTGTCCAACAGTATGAGAGAGAGAGAATAGAGAGAGAGCTCCAAAAATGAACTGACAAAATTTTGTGTACTGATCCTAAAAAACATTTTTTTATTAATAAGTCCTCCATTTCCTCCATTTTCCATTATTTTCCTTAATTTTCCTCCTCACATGAAACCTATGACCTTTCACCTCCCTTTTCTCCTAATTTCCATTATTTTCATAAATAAATGTGCCAAAATGCCACTTTGTCTTTCCAAATCCTTTGGCATTGCCTTTGCCAATTTCCTTAGCCATTAATCAACCAAAAGTGATCCCCATCACTATGCTTTTTCCCAACATTCAACTTGGAATACGTGTCCCATCAATCGTGGTTGTTGTTGAGTCTTGAAAATGTCATTCATTTCCATTACACTTTCACTATTATGTCCATTATATCACCTCCATTTCACTACTATGTCACCACATTCATCCCACTTTCATTATCATTGGGCCACATTTATGTTTTTCCAATCTTTATTAATTCTAAGCTTTTAAAGTGAATTTGTGGTTAAAAATTAGAAAATAATGTGCATATGCTTATACCTAACAAGTGGGTTGAGATTGTTGACATGTGTAGGTTGAAAGGAGCTTCTAGAAGACCCTTATGTGGCACTCTAAGGCCAAATTCGAATTTGAGTGGAAAGAATCATGGGATCATGAGGATATGTGTTGCATCTCCTAATTGTATTGTAACTCTAAGAAGACATGTGTCTTATCAGTTCCTATTTTGATTAGGACTCTAGAGGTAGAGGGAGAGATTCATGGGCTCTCATTAATGAGATGGCTTCTCATCTTTTTGTATAAATAGGATATCTCTCTCCTTCATTTGTTAGTCTCAGCTTAGAGCTTGGCTTGGCTTTTAGTTCTTTAGCTTGGAGTTTGTAGTTCTTCCTTGATGGCTTTTGAAAGCTTTGGAGAGTTTTGTTGTACTTTGTGATTTTGAAGAATTTGAATAAAGCTTTGATGTTCTCAACATGGAAGGAGATGTGAAGTAGATGTCATGGAGCACATTAGAATGTAAGTTAGAGTAGATTTCATTTTGTAATTTTGCTTTGATTTCATTATGTCATTTGATTGCTTTCAAGTTTGATATATTAGAGTTTCCATTGATGCAATTTTAATTCATGCAAGTGTGTTCAATCGGTTGATTGTAGATTAGTTTTTTTTTACATGTTTTTGCATCAAATAGTGACATGAGATTTGAGTCTCTGTTGACCTTGGTTTTTTAGCTTTTCAATTTCAGTTATGCTTTGATTTCAGTCTTGTTCATTTGCTTTGTTAAGTTAGTTTAGAAATCAACTCACTCATGTCATTGACGGTTACCTCCGAAAGCCATAGCGAGACTAACTGGCGAGGGATCGAAATATGAATGTTGTGATTTGATTTTAGTTTACTTTTTTGTAGTTAGATATTGGATTGCTCATTTCATTGACGGTTACCTCCAAAAGCCATAGCGAGACTAATGGTGAGGGATTGAAATATGAGTGTAAAATTTGATATTAGTTTTACTTTTATGCAAATAGATATCAGATTGCTCAAGTTGTTTATGATTACCTCCGAAAGCCATAGCGAGACTAATGGCGAGGGGTCAGAATATGAGTTGATGTAATTTGATTTTAGCTTTACTTTACTTGCAATTTTTGGATTTCTTTGAGTGCAGTAGCTTAATTCATTTCTCTTGTATTTAGACAGCAACAGGGATAGTGATTTCATGATCAGTATTTCATCTTTTGCTTGATTAAAGTAGATGAATATTTACACTTTTGTTTAAGTACTAATTCCATCAATAACATGTTTGAAGATCTTTTGAAATGCTAAGTTTTGGAAGTTACCATTAGGGACATAGACCTTGTCTTGAAATCTACATCCATACTTGACCTTTAAAAGTATTCTTAAGACCTTAGAATAGGATTTCCATTTGCATTAGATGCTTTAGGAGATCAACAAGAACAAAACCCCAAAAAAAAATAAAATCTATAAAACAACAATGTAAGAAAAATGTTAACTAAGCAGATATGGTGCACCACACTTCATCAGTTTACGATACTCGGATTGATAATCTATGTAGAGCAATTTAAGACGTTAAATTGACTAAACAGTTGTTATTTTGCCTTTATTAACATTTAAAACATGGAATTTTCACCAGGGCTATTACATTCTCCTTCACCATTGAAATTCTCATTGTAATCTGACTGTTCGTAATCTATTAACTGTTCTTTGTTACAAAAATGAAAATCCCCCGTCTCCTTCCATATCTTCCTCAATAGGTGGTATAAGGTATGTTTGATGGATGGAATCTTCATGCGAGACGACCAAATATTCAAGAGTAGTAGTGAAAAATTATTCCACTGAAGAAACTAAGACACCGTGGCGAGTGGTTTCTTTCATTGATTACTTTTTATGAGGAAGAAATAATGCGATAGGAAGTTATCCAAGAGATCTAAAAACTAACGAGTGATAGGATGAATTTGATGCAGCTTATTGTAAGTAACTTTACATGCATGGTCCGAACCTTAGTGAGGGGACTCTCCTTTCTCATATATATAAGTTGAAGTTGGAATCAAATAATTATTACCTTGCACCACAGGTAATTTGTATGAATGTGGTGATTTATCATCCATAAAAAGACCACCCTTCTTCTAGCGCCATGAACTATCACATGGTGCTGGATGGCGCCAAAAATCATGGGTTCTTCCTGTTATGAAGTCCCAACTATAACTCACACTGTTTGGAGTAGGAACCCCATCCGAGAAATAGTCCTAACTACCATATTCTTAATGATTTGCCTTGGCTGCAATAAACAACACAAGAGAAACACATATACTCTTGAGAACAATAAGTAAGTTAGCCTTGTGATTTATTAAATTGCAAAGTGTATAATGGTTGTTTCATGAAAGGGAAAAGAAAGAGAGTCTTTAAGAGAAGAGTAATAGTACTATTCTAGTAAATACACATGCATGCATCTAAAATAATCAATAATTAGCTTGTGAAATAGTTCAGAAAGAAATATATTGAAAATGGTAACAAGAAATGCTAAAAATAGAAATTCTATAAATAACATTTTAGGATATACTCCAACTCTGTTGGAAATTGCAAAAAATAGAAATGCTAAAAATAACATTGCTATAAATAACATTTCGGGATACATTCCAATTTTAGTTAGTCCCTGAACTAAAATTGAGATTAAAATTCGAATTTGATCTTAGCAGTTGTTTGAAAAATAATTAATTAATTCATCTTGAGTTAATTAGTTGGAGAAAATAAAACATGAAGCCTATGTGAATACATGCAACAATTTCCCCTTTGATTGAGGAAGTTATCCCTGATTAAGGAGATCAGGATGAGTTGTACTTTGAGTTGTAATTAGTTAGCTCAGTTAACTGAGTTAAGTCCAGTTAGATTAGTTCCAACAGTTTGTGAATTGATTGTGAGTTCAGTTAGTTAATGCATGCATGCATGTAACTACTGCACTTCAGATAACTGAATATTCTCTCATAAATAACTCATTGCATGTCAGTTCAGTGAGAGACCCAGTTGAGATCAAAGGATGGGACCAATGTACTATCAGTTGCAGGAATATTCCATTGAGGATATCTCTTGCATGCAGAAGGAATTCATTCCTTGGAGATTGCGTAGTTACTTCTGAGTTTGGTGAGTTGTGTGAGAGGTAAATTCACATAGGTGGCAGCCGGAGGACCCAGGAGAAACCGCGCAAGGAAATAGGAGGCTTGGAGGATTAGAGGAAGGCATATGTTGTGTCTATTTAGTCTATGAGCAACATTGAGGGTTTGTACTAAGAGCTGGATAGCTTGTGAGCTAAAGCTTTGTGTAATCCAGACATATTTCCACTTGTATGATAATATAGAGAACAAGGTTTTTAGCTAAGGCTTTCCCCAGAGTATTCTTCTGTGTTCATGTGTGATTGATTTCTCATCCTCTGTTATATGTGTTCTATTTGATCTTTCTCAAAATCGATTAAGCTTCCACAAGTTTGTTTGTAGAAGTAGATCAAGTATTTTGTTTTAGTATATTTCATTATCAGGTGATCTACAATGGGAAATTCTACATGGTATCAGAGCCAAGTTGATCAAAGCAAAGAACAATATACAAAGAAGGGAGAAGTTCAAAGTTTGAAGTTCCTGATTATAGAAATCGAATTCTTATCACATCTCAAATTTCACCAATGGCGTTCAACGGTTTGAGACTCGAGTATGCTCTTGATGGCAGCTCGAATTATATAGACTGGAAGGATCACATGGAAGCGGTATTATAGGACAATGGTTTGAAGGACTTCATTGATCAAGAAATCCCCAAGCCAATAATAGTTAATGCCCAAAAATTGGCAGAATGGAATAAATGTGTGGCTAGAGCGAGGAGAATCCTTTTGGAGGGAGTTCGAGAACACATAGTCTCGAGTCTCCATGGGAAGGAGAGACCATTTTAAATGTGGAAAACATTGAAGGATCTATATCAAAACAATAGCGATCAGAGAAATCTCGCGCTGAAAGACAAGCTTCAGAAAATCAAGTGTGAAAATGGCGACACGATCTCTACATATCTGAACAAGCTCACCACCTACAGGGATGAGCTTGGAAGTGTAGGGATCACGACAACCGATGATGACATGGTGAGTCTTGCTCTCCTCAGTCTTCCTAAGATCTGGCATAGCTACCAAGACTCGGTAAATGGAAGAGAGAAACTACCATATTGGGAATGACTTTGGTCAGATATGATGCAGGAGGAGATAAGAAGAAGCACCAGAGATGGATCTTCATCAAAGCAAGATGATGAAGAAAATATAGTGTTAGCGAGTAAGGCGAGGGAAGGGAAAGGGAAGGCGTCCCATTCCAAATCGAGTTCTTCTCATGGTGGGAAGAAGATTGACAAATCAAAAGTGAGATGCTTTCATTGTCATGAGGTGGGACATTATGCTACGAATTGTCCACATAAGAAATCCAAGAAGGGATCCTCGAAGGGATCAGATGGTGAGGCACTGGCCTCACAATTCGAATTGGATTTCACCCTCATCATATGTATGGTTTCATTGATGGTGGAGTGTGTTTGGTACCTGGACAGTGAAGCTTCATTCCACATGACCGATGATAAGAATCTTTTCAGTACCTTGAAGAAGAAGGACCTCCAGATGTGCATCGAGATGGGCGATGATGGAAAGTACTGTGTTTCAGGTGAAGGTACAGTTTCTTTTCAGAGGGAGCATGGAGCTCGCATCACCTCGACAGATGTGATGTATGTGCCAATAATGAATAAGAACTTGGTATTGATCACGATGGTGGAGGACAAAGGATACGATGTTGTCTTCAGTGAGGGAAAGGTTTTCCTTAGACACATCACCATGGGTCAGGTGAAATAGATCGGTTCACGGGTTCAAAACCTGTATGCTCTTGAGGTTCAAGATGCATGCAGAGCCTTGAGGATCAAGGCAAATGTTAGAGACTTGGTGGTTGAGAGGGAGAGTACATTACCTCTCAACATGTAGTGCCAGAAGAAGTCTCGGACAATTGTGGAGGAGCCACAATTGGTGAAGCAACTTCAGGAGGTTGTGGAGCAACCACAACTGGAGAAGCCGAGAGGAGATGAAGTGGAGGCATCCACTCATGTAGAGACCTCTAGTAGGGGGAAATTTCAATCCAAGTGAGCAGAGGGATTACATGCAGCCATACCTCTAGGTGAGAGGTGGGGCGATGTGAAGTGATAGTCCCAAGAAGGCTGAAATATGGGCAGGATCCTTGAGGTACCCAGTCTCTTTGATTAGAGCATGCTACGGGAGCCCTAACGAGGAGTAGCAACACTGGCTGAGTGGGTAGAGACAGATGCAGATGGAGTGGCAGAGAGAGCTATATTGTAGGAGTCCGAAGACAACACGGAGTTAGTAGGCTGCAACAATGCGAGAGGTATAGGAGTGTTGCACCAGTGCAGGATGGCACAGAGAGGTGTGCAATGGTGCGAGATGCAGGGAGTTTTTGTAGCAGCGCGGAGGTAAGAGAGGGAGTGTTAGCGATAGAGGGAGCTTCAACATTAGAGGGTGTTTCTAGCCCAACAGGGAGTTCAGTTGATCCAAAATGGATTTCGGATAGATTCCTAAGTCAAGGTGTTCCTCATGGAGGAAAAATGAAAGTCCAAGGAAGTTCCTAGAACTAGCCCCATTGCAGAGATTGTCTCATTCTGAATCTGCTACAACTTGAATGGGAAAAAATGGACTTAGGATGCAGAAGTTATCACTTAAAGAAGATGCCCTTTGTTCCTTAGAAAAAGAGGCAAAATCCTTTAAAAATGGCAAAAAGAACCCTTCAAAAGGAAAATCGCATCGGACCAGGGAAAAAGGGTGGATTTAAGTGAAAAGGGGAAGCACCCCCAATTGTCAATCCCCGACAAATCGGGTTGGAGGAAGGTACATGCGATATAACATAGGGACCGGGCCGTGGGATACTACGATCCTCGAAATCAGTAGATCGACAACGATCGATAGCATAGGACATAAGGAAAGGATTGGGCCGAGCGATGTTGTGATCACCAATATTGGCGGATCGCAATCGACGATGCCATGAGGCAAAGGCGGGACCTTGGGCCAAGCGATATCGTGATCGCCGATATCGGCATTGGCGGATCGCGTCGGCATCAACCACACCATATGGCTTACCCTGGGTCCATGCGATATTGCGATGCGACGATCAATACAACGAAGCGGGGCTACATATATATATATATATATATATATATATATATATATATATATATAATATATATATATATATATATATATATATATATATATATTATATATATATAATAGATATATACGTGCGATGTGATAGTTGGACCCGATAAGATTATGGATGATATTTGATAATTTTTGAGTTCCTGAAAAAGGACTTTTCTTATGTATTTTTGCATTCTCATTAAATAAACATAATACAAAGAGAACGCGTCGATGTGATGAATTCGGACCTGAAGGAGTTCCTAAATGAAAATGTATATTATTTCAAGTCTGCCATGAATCCATTTACAGGATTTTTCAATGTTTAATGTATTTTATAAATACAAGGGGAAACCATGAAACAACGTAATTGTGACTTGTGACAACGATTAAAAGGCGGACCTGATAGAAGTATAGGGCGGATCTATGGATATTTGAGGTTCGATAAACAATGTTTTGGTGAATTTTTCCTGTGTTTTAGCGTATTTCTTTGTGTAAATAGAGAACGCTATTCTTGGGGATTCCAAAGGCCCGATGGTACCTTCCATTACAACACAGGTGGCCACCATCCGTGAAAGCGTTTAGCAATGATTGCTAACACTTAGAGAGGGGATTTGAGCAACCAAGGCCGGAAGCCAGAGAGTCCGAGAGGGAGAATGAATAGACAAGTGTCGTTTGGCTTAAAAGCCATGAATGTCAGAGATAGAAGGTTGTTGTTAGAGTTGTTTCCAAAACCGAGCATAGGTAGTGCTAAGACAGGAGTGCAAAAAGTGAAGCCAAAATAGGAATCTAAGGCGAAAGAGAGCAGTGCAGAAAGTAAAAAGGCAGTGCTGAGGCAGGTAGCATAGAAAGAAAAAGCAAATGCACACAGCAGCCGAGGGAGTCACTTGGAGGTCAAGTGAAAAGTCAGAGAGATGTACATTGTAGAGAGCTAAAGAAGCCAGAGGTAGAGCCAAGAGCTAGGGCCAAGAGCGAGAGCGAGAGCCGAGAGATTCAAGAGTCGGGGATAATGGTGTCTAAACCCATTGTTTTTGGGTAAAACCAATGGAGTTGAGCCAGGGAGCTTGTAAAAGGACTTTACCATAATCCCAGAGAGCCTAGTCGAGTTAACTAGAGCTCAAGGAGACGTAGCCCAAGAGTTTTGGGTAAAATCCGAATTAATATTGTTGTTCATGTGTCTGTTTTATTGCTGCATTGTTAACTATTATATGTATGTGTTATATTAGCATAGACAAAAGATTTTAAAGTAGACAAACGATTTAAAATAAATATCAGCATACACTTATATTGTCAAGCGCACATTTAATTCCGCATTGGTTAATCAATAAGACGAGAATATTTAAAATCTTTGGAAGTGGGAGAGGTTCTTGTAAGTTAGAAAAGAAGCCTAAGTGGCCCATTTTTAGATCAAGTGGTATCAGAGCCAAGTTTGGTTAACCCCACCTCCAAAGAAGGTTATATCAACATGCTTGATTGACAGGGAAAAGGTTGCTTGTCTGAAAGGTGTTTGGGCAGTCAAGGATTGATTGTCTGATTAATGAATGCTTGTTTGCAGACTAATTATTGTTTGAGTTTGTAGAGGTGAAGGGAAAGCTATTGATAGTTCAGTCCAAGAAGGAAAAGAAGGGAGAAGGGTTGAAGGCATTCTTCTATCCCAAAGGACCTCAAGGCAATCCTTGGACTAGAAGAGGTTTGTTGCAAAAGGTTTCTTAAATAAGCTCTTTATTAATCTTGTTTGAAGTTCTTTGTTCATTGGCATAATGACAACTTCCTCAAGTGTATCCTCAAATTCCTTCTCCATCACAAAACTCTTTGATGGAGACTTGAAGCAAGACTTGTTCATAATGATGGACAAGGTGAGAGAAATGTATGAGGATGGAAGAAAGAACAACATACTTAGAGAGCAGTTGAATTCCATGAAGGAAGAGAAGCAGTTGCTTTCTGATAGACTGCAAGAAGTGGAGAGGCAACTTCATATTGCGAATATGAACCTGAAGAGGATGCATGAGTTGGAGTCATAGCTCTTTGTTGCCAAAGAAGCCTTGGTCAAGTATCAGCTTGAAGAATAGGTAAACCATTCTAGTTTGTCTTCAAATTCTTCTAAGAATTCTTATATTGGTTCTTTTGAAAAACATACTAGAGGCATAGGTTCCAAGCTAATGTCCAAGATGGGCTATGAAGGAAAGGGCTTGGGAAAGCATGCACATGGTATTGTTGAACCAATAATGGTTGAGGAAATGCCTAAGTATTTGGGTCTTGGCTATGGACAGTATTATGGAGAGAGTTACAAAGTTACCATGAAGGCCATGGAAACAGCTCCAAGAAGGGGTTGCAATGTAGAGTGTGAAGATTGTGTTTAGGAGGAATGCAATAGCTTGAAACATCACTTGCAGGATGCAAGTGTACAAAAGCACACACTTGAACCAGAGAGTTGTGGAAACTCTAACAGCCTTGAAGAGGTTGATTGTGTTCCAAAGGGAGTCACTACTTAATTTGCTTCACCTCCTCATGAAGGCAATAAAGGTGAAAGAGGCAGGTATAAATTTGGTTCTAAACACATTCCTTTTGATTTTGCAAAGCATGGTAAATTTCCACATAATAAGGGGAAAAGAATTGCATGTTCCTTTTGTGGTTTGGATAACCATCATGTTTCTATATGTTGGAAGAAAATGGCCACATACAGGAAACTTTTGAAGGAAAAGAAGCAAAAATCCCAAGGTCCATTGTACAAGGCAAATCATGCTGACAAGAGGATGCACATGTGTTGCACTTACTGCCATAAGTAAGGGCATCTTGCTAAAAGGTTTTGGACTTTGAATCCAACAATGCTTCCACAAAAGCTGAAGAAAGTGGAAAGAGAAGATGGCAGAAATGGAAATGAAGTTTCCATGGATGATGTGTCTCAAGATGATTCACATGTTGATGATGATGTGCAAACAAAGGAAAAACCTTTGAACTAGATTACTAAGAAATGGTTAGAGTTCTTTTCCAATTAAGGTTGCATGTCTATTGATGCATCTATTTGCATTTCTTGTTGGTGAGATGCAAGTTGTAGGTTTCTACCAAGATGGTGAATGGAAAAGATTGAGCGGGAGACTCAAAAGTACAGTGTGCTTAAGTGAAAGTTGAAGGATGAAATGCATGCATGAGCATTGTTATCTATCCAAGAAACTCTCCTAGGTTGTAACTCGGAGATGCCTAGTAACATATAAATTAAACTATTTTTGCAGAAGTTTATTGGAAGGGATGATGGTTTGGTTCAAGCCAGATAACCACTTCTACTCTGTTGTCACTCCAGACATGCATGAACACCCTCAGACTACAAGGCTTTAGACCACCAATGCTCAACAGTTTAGAAATTAGGTGAATATGGAGAATACTGACCACACCAGCAGATACACACAACCATGTGATGGCCGGCTGCAACCAGTAAAGAAACTTGTAGATCTAATCTATCGAGGCAAAGACAAGATGATAGTTGTTTTGCATTAGACGCAGAAGAAACCTGAGTGGCCTACTCACTGATACATTCAATATTTCGATAAAGAGATAAGATGACAGTTATCTAGTATTAAACATGGAAGCAATCATGAATACGGCGCCACAGACACAAGCTTAGGACAGAGAAGAAATGGACAGTGAGCATGTAACAACAAAAGAAGCTTGCATTGCTGAAAATGAAGATGAGACGCTGCAAGTTGCAGAGTGTATACAGTCTCCAGAAGTTGAACCTTACATCAAATGCCAACCTTGTTACATCTTTCTTTAGGCTATTTATAATTTTTTATTACAACACCCCCTGGCCTTTTAGGGATGGGGGGTCTTTAATTGACTACCAACCATACTTAACTGTCTGATAGCGTCTCTGAATGAGGTTGCTTTCTTCACGGTGAAAACCTGACCAGTTCAGGTACTGTGCTGTCCTTTTCTCCATTCGACCATGCTCTCTGTTTAATTTGGTTGTTGGGGTCAGATTGTTACCAGGCTAACGGAGCTGGTTGTCTTCTTCCTCAGGTAACAGACTGGACATGGGGACAGAGTGCATGGTGGATGAACGGTTGGGATGATCATGAATGGTGGCCATCAGATTAGGGAGAACATGTGGTGGAGATTAATTTACAGAGGCTATCGGTCATGGTGAGAGTAGGACCCATCCGGGTCGTTGGATCTTTAATGGGTAGATAGGATGATTATCGGGTGGTGAAGATGTGCGGGCGATAGCGAGCGAGAGTGGTTTGCTTTGGCAATAATGGTTTTCATCGCGTGGGCTTTGGGCGGTAAGTTGTAATTCTCGAAAGCCGCATGATTCCACTCAATGAATGACATGTAGAGGTAGAGGAGAGAGAGAAACTGCCCATATCACGCGGGTATCATCCGTGCTAGTGCTTGTGTGATATGCGCAAGGACCGTCAGATCTGGCAGAGGTGATCTGACGGTGGGGAGTGATCGAGCATGTTTTCTTTTATTAGGCGCAATAAGGGCCGATGGATTGGTGGGAGAAGATCGACGTTGGAAATGTTGTGCGATGAGTTATGAGCATGTAAAGGCATATGGCTGGGTTTTATGGGTTCTTTGAGCTTTTCTGCTTGGGGCTAAGGCCAAAAAAGGAGGGGTTTATTGGGTTAGAAAGTTAATTTGGGAAATGTGAATGGTAAAATGTGATCGGGGTAAGAGGAGAAGGGGAAAATTTACCCAGGTGGGGCCCCTTTGACAATAGCAGAGCAGACCGAGCCTTGTTTTGACCCTCCAAAAGTCAGCACTGAACCTCAGGGCTAACACTGGCTCCTTCTGGGGATGAAATCATCCCTGTGAGGTTTCAAGAACCATAGACCACTGCCTTCTACATAAAACAAGATCAGCAACATTACCTAGTACCATTGGGCATGGAGTCTATTTAAGCCTATACTAAAACTGTAAAAATAACATATTTATAATGCTGAGGCCTGAAAGCCTTAAACAAAATAAATTTTCAAAAACTGCCCATTAACTAGGTCATAAAAAACTGTTTCTCCTTTCAAACTCTACAACATGAAGTGTTGCTCCCTTGGGCCTGAGAGATGAGAAAAGGTCCTGTCCACAGAGCATCGAATTTACCATGATTGCCTTTCTTTTCTTTCAATGCATCCCATTTGAGAACCCAGTCCCTAACCTGAAAATTTTCCATCTTTGCTTTTTTGTCAAAAGATTTCTTGATTTTATTTTGATGTACTACAGACTTCTCAATCAATTGATCTCTGATCTGATGAACCTCAGCCAAGTCACTAATCCTCCTTGCCATGTAATTTTCCTCATTCTGCTCTTCTTGCAAGAATTTGGCCATAGGGAGGGTCAATTGGATTGGGAATACAACCTCAGTGCCATATACCAACTTGAATGGAGAATTCCTTTGGACTTCTTGGTGGTGACCCTATCAACCCATAATGCAAACTTCAGTTTGGAATCCCAGCTCCTTTTATTGTCTTCCAACAGCTTTTTGATTATCCTTACTAGGCTCTTATTGGATGATTCTACTAGGCCATTGCCTTGAGGATAATATGAGGTGGAACGCACTAGTTTAATGCCCATTGAGTCACACATGTCCACCCACTCTTTTTCCCTAAAAGCTGCTGCATTGTCTGTAACCAATTTGTTTGGGCAGCCAAACCTAGTAAAAATGTTTTCTGTCAAGAATTTCATGACAACTTGGTGATCAAATTTCTTAGTGGGGATGGCCTCGATCCATTTAGTAAAATAATTGGTGGCTACTAAAATCCATCTATGTTGGCCAGTGTAATGTGGATTAATCTCCCCTATGAAATCCAAACCCACTGTTGGAAAGGGCCACTAGTATGTATTGGCTTCAGGGGCAAGGATTTCAGCTGTTGCCTTCCTGTAAATCTCTGGCACTTGTCACAAGATTTCACAAATTAAAATACATCAGAGACTAGAGTGGTCCAATAATGTCCAGCTTTCAAGATCTTTTGGGCTGTGGTTTTCCAATAATGATGTCCTCCACAGATGTTAGAATGAAACTGGTGCATGACTTCCACAAACTTCTCTTTGTCTAGACATCTTAAGAGGATTCTAGATGGGTCCCTCCAATAAAGCAGGTTTTTATTAATACAAATCTTGGCTGCTCTGAGCTTAATGGTTTTGGCTTGACTTGAGTTAAGCCCTGGAAGGACTTCTAGTTTCAAAAGGAAGTGAGCTATCCCAGAATACCATTCACAAGAAGCCAGATTTTCATCCAAAGACTGATTCCACTGTTTTCTCTTCTGCTTGTTCAAATTCTGAATCTGCACCTATGCAATTTATGCCCAGTAGACTGTAATTTTCCTCATCCATAAGCTTAGCCAAGCCCTGGCCTTTGACAAGCTTGGTGGGCTTCAATTCTACGTTGAACTCGATGAGCTTTACAATCCATTTAGCCCTTCTTCCATCAAAATCTAGCTGTGTTAGGACATCCTTTACTGAAGTAGAGGGAACGTAGGCAATCACCTTGGAGTGTAGAATGTAGATTCGGAATGCCTTCAAAGATTTAATAAGAGCACAACCCTATTTTTCAATAATGTCATATCTTAGTTTAGCATCCCTCAAAGTTTCGCTGAAAAAGGCCACTGGGTGCTCTGTTCCCTCATCATCCTTTTGCAACAAGACTGCTGCAAGGGTGTCACAAGAGGGAAAAGAGAAGATATGAAACTCCTTGTTATAATCTGGGCTAACTAGAGTGGGAGCTTCCATAATAGCTCTTTTGATAGCTTCAAAAGATCTTCTTACTGCATCGGTCCATTTAATCTCTGATCCCTTTTTCAGCATGGAGGTGATATGTTTTACTAGTTTTGTGAAATTGGGAATAAATCTCCACAAAGTTGATCTTGCCCAAAAAGGATTGGACATCCTTTTTCGACCTTGGAAAAAACAATGTCTGTATCACTATGACTCTTTCTCGATCGATCTTGACACCTGCAGAAGAAACAATATGTCCTAAGAGCTTGCCTTCTTCTAGAGCAAACTGTGACTTCTTAGTATTTACTGAAATCCCAATCTTTTTACACTTCTAAAACACTCTCTTCAAATGCTACAAATGATCCTGATGACTACTGGAGTAAAATTTTATATCATCAAGGTAGATAAGGACAAAATTGTCCTTCTCTCCTACAAAAGCTATATCCATGGCCCTTTGAAAGGTGGACCCAACATTCATCAGTCCAAAAGGCATCTTGGAGTACATAAAAGTTCCCCAAGGAGTGGTGAAGGCAATCTTTTCTTGGTCCTATGGATGTACAACAACTTGGTTATACCTTGAAAATCCATCCAAGTAAGACATGACTCTAGACCCTGAAACCTTTTGTAGCAAATGTTCCATTTTGGGCAGGGGATAGTTGTCTTTCTTAGAGCATTTTTTCAGGTTTCTGAAGTCAACACACAGCCGGATTTCCCCACTTTTCTTCCTCACTACTACCAAGTTGGATACCCACTTCGAATACTTCAGGGGGCCTATGATTTTGGCAGCTAGCAATTTCTTGATTTCATTTTCAATCAACGGGAGAAGCAGAGGGTTTATGGGTCTCAACTTCTGCTTGAAAGGGATGGTGTCTTTCTCCAGTGGGATCTTATGCTGGATGATGTTTTTGTCATAAGTCTTAAGGTCACTGTATTCCAAGGCAAAGACATTGGAAAATTGCTTCATTAGGGTGCAGTATTCATAACTTTTGGCAGTAGACAAATGAGTGGACAGATTTATATACTTTGGATGATCTGGGTTCCCTATGTTATGCCTATGGACTACAAACTTATTTTCTTTTTGGGCAGTCTTATAGGGTACATCATTATGGTCAAACAACTTCTCTAGAGGCACCAACCTTTTAGGTATATGGTTACTAGGCAATTGTACAATACCGCCCTGGCCAATTTTGTTTCTCAGTTGATATGGATGACATTCCTCCATGGCTTTATTCTCTTGATCAATTTTCACTTCAGACAATTCATTAATGACTTGTAGAAACCTATTGAATTTTCTATCATCCTTAAAAAATTTCCAGTATTTGACATTATCAAGTAGAGATGGTCTATATTTTACCTGAACCTCATAAGCCAATTTAGGGGGCATGGGAGTTGTGAACATGCTAGCAGACACAGTGAGGGAATCAACAAGCTCATTTTTGGCTCTAGAAATATACGAGATACAAAAGTTACTAAAGGAATCTTTGAGCCTCCATACCTCATCTCTGTACGCTTTCAGCCTTGGTTGCTTTGCTTGGAACGTTTTGTTCACTTGCTGGATAATGAGATCGACATCTCCAAACACCTTTATGTCTCTAATTCCCATTTCTTTAGCAACATTTAAGCCCAATATCAGAGCCTCATACTTTTCTATATTGTTGGTGACCTGGAAAGTTAGCTTGAAAGATAGATGTATGCATTCCTGTGTTGGGGATATTAGCACTACACTTGCTCCTACAGTTTCCCTAGAGCATGCTCCATCAAAAAACATATCCGAAATCTCCAACCCTACCTTCTCCATGACCTGGCCTGTAGGAATTTACAGGGTAAGTTCCTCAGACAGAACACCAGAAGGACACCGCTCACAAACAGATCACAGATCAATACACCAGTATTTTGACGTGGTTAAAACCCTCAGAGAGGGAAACAGTCCACGGCCTGCGCCAACGTGGCTACTACAGGCAATTTATTAATAAAAGAATGAAAATTTACATAAGCTTCTCTCATGCACGGTTAACCTACAAATGACCCTCCATGCGCTTTAAATAGAATTCATGGACCAATCGGGTGTCAAGCCACGGATCAAGTGTCGGTAATACCGAGGAGAGAATGAACCGTCGGATCACTACATATCGTGACCGTCGGATTGTAAGTTACAAAATGTACAACGGTAAAGAAACACACTTTACCTAACTCTATACCTAACTCTATACTAGACCAAGTTGAACTTAACTATTTCCTATGTGTCGGAATATCCTAACATCCCCCCTTAAGAACAACTTGGGATAGGATTGAAGGATTTACAAATATGACACAATAGGAGAAGGAAGGAGGCACTAGAGCCTATCCCCCCTTAGTGACAACTTCCTGAACTCCAAGCATATATCGAAGTTTGTGAACTTCGCCTCTATGAGAGCCTTTGTGAAGATGTCTGCAACCTGATCATCTGTTGAACAATATTGCACTTTAAGAACATGGTCATGAATGAGCTTTCTGATGAAGTGCATGTGTAGTTCAATGTGTTTGCTGCGCTTATGCTGAACTAGATCTTTGCAAAGTTGAATGGCACTTTGATTATCACACCAAAGTGTAGTCGGATGCTGCTGCTCAAAGCCAAATTCTGATAGGATCTGACGAAGCCACAAGGCTTCCACGGCACCACGATACTCTGCTTCTGCTGACGAAAGAGAAATGGCAGCCTGTTTCTTACAAGCCCATGTAATAGGTCCTGAACCAAGAGTGAAGACATAACCGGCAGTAGACTTCCGATCATCAGGGTCACCAGCCCAATCAGAATCAGTGAAACCAACTAATAGAGGAGCTGCTTTGGCACTGTAATGAATCCCAAACTGTACTGTACCTCGAACATAACGAAGTATTCTTTTAGCTGCTTTCCAATGACTTTCACGGGGGTTTTGCATAAAACGAGCAACAAGGCCAACAGCAAAGGAAAGGTCAGGACGAGTATGGGTTAAATACAAGAGTTTTCCTACAAGTTGACGGTATAAGGAAGCATCAACTTCAGGAGAAGTACAAGAGACTGAAAGTTTGACTCCAGACTGAAAGGGAGAAGGAGCTGGCTTACAATCTTCCATGTGAAAATGACGAAGAATATCACAAGCATACTTGGACTGGGAAAGGGAAATACCCTCCTTGGATTGCAAGACTTGAAGACCGAGAAAATAGTGTAAGTGTCCTAAGTCTGTCATTTCAAATTTCTTTTTAAGGCTGGACTTCACATGGTTTATAAGGTTGGGATCACTACCAGTAAGAATAAGATCATCAACATAAAGAACAAGGATGATAAGAGAGTTGCCCACTTTCTTGGTGTAGACAGTATTGTCAGAATAACACCTAGAAAAGCCAGATTCTAAAAGAAAGCTATCCATTTTGGCATACCAAGCCCGAGGAGCTTGCTTGAGACCATAAAGAGATTTCTTAAGTCGACATACAAGGCTGGAGTCTGTTTGGATGAAGCCAATGGGTTGTTCCATATAGATTTCTTCATGCAAGTCCCCATGCAAGAAGGCAGATTTAACATCCATCTGATGGACTTCCCATTTTAAAGAGGCAGCAAGGGAAAGAACAAGGCGGATAGAGTTCATTTTGGCAACAGGGGAGAAGGTTTAAGTGTAGTCAATGCCTTCAACATGTGAAAATCCCTTAGCAACAAGACGAGCTTTATGTTTATCAACTTTCCCATCTGGTCCATACTTGGTTCTGTAAACCCATTTACATCTAACAAGTTTGCGTCCCTTTGGTAGAGGAACAAGATCCCATGTATCATTTGCCAACAATGAATGATATTCTTCATTCATAGCTGCTTCCCAATGTGGATGGCCTGAAGCTTCTGCAAAAGTGTCAGGATCATGATTTACTGGAGCTTGAGCCAGTAAAGAAGAGGCTCTTTCAAACTGAGAACGTGTACGTCGCTGATCTGTAGGATCACCGGCAAGATCACCTGCTGCATCCCGAGTAGCACGGACACATCTTGGAAGTTGAGGATCCTGAGAAGGTGGGGGAGGATTGTCATCCTCACTTTCATCATCTGAAGAAGAAATGTTTTCAAAAGTAGAAGAGATAAGAAGAGGTGGCACATCCGCCGGACTAGGCTCGCAGGCCGATTTATTTTCATCAAATTTTACATCTCTTCTAATGATAACATTTTTGGACTTAAATGGAATAAGTCTATAACCTTTTACATCTTCAGAATATCCAACAAAAGTACAGTTCTCACTCTTAGGTTCTAAAGCTTTATGCTTTTCATCTGGAATATGGGCCCATGCTTCACTTCCAAAAATACGAAGGTGACTTACATCTGGTTTAATGGAACTCCAAGCTTCTTCTGGAGTGATATTCTTTAGAACCTTAGTAGGAGTGCGATTTATTATATAATTTGCACAATTAATTGCTTCGGCCCAAAAACTAAGACTGAGTCCTTTAGATTGCAGCATACAATTAGCCATTTTCTTTAAGGTGCGATTTTTCCTTTCAGCTACACCATTTTGTTGTGGAGTGTATGGAACAGTATGTTGCATTTGAATTCCATTTTCGGTGCAAAAGTTGATGAATGTGTTTTGAACATATTCTCCACCATTATCAGTTCTTAGCTTAAGAATTTGATGTCCAGATTGTTTTTCAACAAAGGCTTTGAAGGCCAAAAATGTGTTAAATACTTCGCTCTTGAGTTTTAAGAAGTATACCCAAGTGCGTCTGGAGAAATCATCAATGAAAGTTAAGAAATACTTGCAGCCAGAGATGAAGCAACAGGAAGTGGACCACACAAATCACTGTGCACAAGCTGTAAAGGGGCTGAGGCGTGCCAAGAGGCACATTTTTCAAAACTGTC